>WNWK01009504.1:0-62500 GCA_009830355.1 Cherax destructor
TGTTACGCTACTGTGAGGAGTAGTCTTTGTTAGTGTAATGTGACTGTGAGGTGTAGTCTCGCCCCTTATATAAGCCTTCTTGTCATGTTTCCTTTTATAGTTCCTTGATAATGTGAGTAGTCACGAAAGCGCTTGGAATTCCTCTATTTTTCATAGTGGTTGTCTTGCATATATATATATATATATATATATATATATATATATATATATATATATATATATATATATATATATATATATATATATATATATATATATATATATATATTATATATATATATATATATATATATATATATGTGTGTTGTGTGTGTGTGTGTGTGTGTGTGTGTGTGTGTGTATTTTCATCCACCAACCTCTGCAACTTCTCTTCAGAATCTCCCAATAGCACAGTGTCATCAGCAAAAAGCAACTGTGACAACTCCCACTTTATGTATGCTTCTTTATCTTTTAGCCCAACACCTCTTGCCAAGACCCTCGCATTCACTTCTCTTACAACCCCATCTATAAATATATTGAACAACCACGGTGACATCACACATCCTTGTCTAAGGCCCACTTTTACTGGGAAATAGTCCCTTCCATCCTACACACTCTAACCTGAGCCTCACTATCCTCATAAAAACTCTTCGCTGCTTTCAGTAACCTTCCTCCTATTGGTAGGGTGTGTAAAAGAAGAAAATTGAAAGTGAATATAGGAAAGAGTAAGGTGATGAGGATAACAAAAAGAATAGGTGACGAAAGATTGGATATCAGATTGGAGGGAGAGAGTATGGAGGAGGTGAATGTATTCAGATATTTGGGAGTGGACATGTCGGCGGATGGGTCTATGAAGGATGAGGTGAATCATAGAATTGATGGGGGGAAAAGGGTGAGTGGAGCACTTCGGAGTCTGTGGAGACAAAGAACCTTGTCCATGGAAGTAAAGAGGGAATGTATGAGAGTATAGTTATACCAACGCTCTTATATGGGTGTGAAGCATGGGTGATGAATGTTTCAACGAGGAGAAGGCTGGAGGCAGTGGAGATGTCATGTCTGAGGTCAATGTGTGTGTGAATATAATGCAGAGAATTCGGAGTTTGGAAATTAGGAGGAGTTGCGGATTACCAAAACGATTGTCCAGAGAGCTGAGGAGGGTTGTTGAGGTGGTTTGGACATGTAGAGAGAATGGAACGAGACAGAGTGACTTCGAGTGTATAAATCTGTAGTGGAGGGAAGGCGGGGTAGGGGTCGGCCTAGGAAAGGTTGGAGGGAGGGGTAAAGGAAGTTTTGTGTGCGAGGGCTTGGACTTCCAGCAAGCATGTGTGAGCGTATTTGATAGGAGTGAATGGAGGCATATGGTTTTAATACTTGACGTGCTGTTGGAGTGTGAGCAAAGTAACATTTATGAAGGGATTCAGGGAAACCGGAAGGCCGGACTTGAGTTCTGGAGATGGGAAGTACAGTGCCGGCACTCTGAAGGAGGGGTGTTAATGTTGCAGTTTATAACTGTAGTGTAAAGCACCCCTCTGGCAAGACAGTGATGGAGTGAATGATGATGAAAGTTTTCTTTTTCGGGCCACCCTGCCTTGGTGGGAATCGGCCGATGTGTTAATAAAAATATAAATATTATTTCTAACATTTCTGCATTACTTGCAATTACTTTCTCTTATCACAGATATATTAGACTCCTGGCAAGCAGAAGGAGTCAATATTATCAGCTCGGCCTCTCTGGCGACGGCTTATGCTACTCTTCCCAGAGCTTCTCACCTCTACAGTAAAGCTACAGACTATGAGGTAAGAGAGAGAGAGAGAGAGAGAGAGAGAGAGAGAGAGAGAGAGAGAGAGAGAGAGAGAAATATTTTTGAGAGTGAGAGAGTTCTTTGATGTTGGGAACATGGAAGAGTTGGAGCTCAGGGGGTTGGATACTCTAACCTCAATACATGATGACAATAGAATATTCACATATGTCCGCCCTACATACGACCCGTTTCCTGCGTTTAGTAACAAGATAATATTGTTACAAGGGTTAAATTATAGCATATGGAACTGAAATAATGACTAATTTCCAGTAGTCAAGTCATTACGAATACAGGAAAATGTGAATGCCATATGTGAGTTGTAAAGTGTCTGTTGCTATCTGATGTCCACTACTAACTGTCATTCCCAGCTACCACTTGTTTCCTGTGGATGTTGGTTGGAATAAATATAAATCAGTATTATGTTTTGAAACTAATATATAAAGAGAAGTCTTATTGCCTTACTGAATCTCTAGTTAACACACATTAAAGAAAAGCGTTTGTATAAATGAATAGGCCTAAAAAAATCTCCTGTCTGTTTTTCAACAAATTTTGGATAAATGTCCATAAACTGAAACTGATGAGCAATCTTACTACAGAATATTGTTATGTTAACA
Organism: Cherax destructor; assembly: GCA_009830355.1. Taxonomy (NCBI): domain Eukaryota; kingdom Metazoa; phylum Arthropoda; class Malacostraca; order Decapoda; family Parastacidae; genus Cherax; species Cherax destructor. The sequence goes on from WNWK01009504.1 coordinate 2,396, forward strand.
AATTATATAACCATTAAACAGAACAGTTACTAGATAGGCACGCTATGAGACGATCGAACACCTCTTTTCTTCACCAAGACGTTCGAACACCTCTTTTTTTCACCAAGGTGTTTCTGTACGATTTTAAAACTTACCAGTAGATATTTTTCCGTTGTGAAGTTAGTGGAGCTATGATATGAAACTACATTGACACAAGATTATCTGGACCTTCCAGATACTCTCAACTGGGCCGCTATCTCAGTTCAGTCAACATTTTCTGAGCCTGAATTCACTAGAAAAAAAAATAAAAAATACGTTTTAGGCTATGTAATTCATTAATTTATCTTTAACACCTATATAGAAGATTTTGAAAATATGATTGAAAAGTTTTCCATAGCCAGTCAGTAAACAATATCTGACTGTAAGCCTTATTTCACATTGTGCCCCTTTTTTATGGAGCAGTAAAAAGGTGCCTGGATGTTAAACTTCGTACACTTGTTGTTATTGGTGTATGTGCAGTACATACTCCAGTGTGATAGTATTGTTTCACATGTTACTCATGTTCATCCAGCAGGAAATTAAAAACCTTGGTGTCTGAGTGCTCTCTCATGCTGCCCACGTGTAATTAGAAGCATACAGGAACATGGTTGTTCATAGTCGGTTTTGGGTTGCACTTTGGGACAGATGACCTCAGAATTCTAGCCGAAATAAACCATACTATTTTATTAGTTATCCTAGGTAAAATCATCCTTAAGCTAGACAGTACAGTGAAACTTGTCAAATATAGAATATAGATAATAAGATCATTTATATTTGAGGTATGACTATGACAAGACTACAAGTCTAACTTTGAAATTAAGACACATGTGCAAAATCTGGGTATCTTTATAGTAAACGTTTCGCCATCCAGTGGCTTTATCAATACAAAATTCTAGGATATAATCTGAAGAGAGTAGAACTATATACAAAATGAGGTAATCAGTCCCTCCAAGGCCTAGGGACTGATTACCTATCTTTTGTATATAGTTCTACTCTCTTCATATTATGTCCTAGAATTTTGTATTGATAAAGCCACTGGATGGCGAAACGTCTACTATAGAGATACCCAGATTTTGCACATGTCTTAATTTCATCTTGTCGGTATTGTATACAATTCTTGTACAAGTCTAACTTTGCTTAGAAAAGAATTTTCAGTCATATACTTTTACAGATGGAATTTTTTTTTTTTCAACAAGTCGGCCGTCTCCCACCAAGGCAGGGTGACCCAAAAAGAAAGAAAATCCCCAGAGAGAAAATACTTTCATCATCATTCAACACTTTCACCACACTCATACATAATCACTGTCTTTGCAGAGGCGCTCAGATACGACAGCTGAGAATAGTCCCTCCCAGCTGTCACTATCCCAGACCCCTTCTTTAAAGTGCAGGCATTGTACTTCCCATTTCCAGGACTCAAGTCCAACTAAATCAATTAACTGGTTTCCCTGAATCCCTTCACAAAATGTTACCCTGCTCACACTCCAACAGCTCGTCAGGTCCCAAAAACCATTCGTCTCCATTCACTCCTATCTAACACGCTCACACATGCTTGTTGGAAGTCCAAGCCCCTCGCCCACAAAAACCTCCTTTACCCCCTCCCTCCAACCTTATCGAGGACGACCCCTACCCCGCCTTCCTTCCCCTACAGATTTATACGCTCTCCAAGTCATTCTCTCTAAATGACCAAACCACCCCAACAACCCCTCTTCAGCCCTCTGACTAATACTTTTAGAAACCCCACACCTCCTCCTAATTTCCACACTCCGAATTTTCTGCATAATATTTACACCACACATTGCCCTTAGACAGGACATCTCCACTGCCTCCAGCCGCCTCCTCACTGCAGCATTTACAACCCATGCTTCACACCCATATAAGAGTGTTGGTACCACTATCTTTCGTACATTCACTTCTTTGCCTCCATGGATAACGTTTTTTGTCTCCACAGATACCTCAACGCACCACTCACCTTTTTTCCTTCATCAATTCTATGGTTAACCTCATCCTTCATAAACCCATCTGCTGACAAGTCAACTCCCAAATATCTGAAAACATTCACTTCTTCCATCATTCCTCTCTCCAATGTGATATTCAATTTTTCTTTATTTAAATAATTTGATACCCTCATCACCTTACTCTTATCTATGTTCACTTTCAACTTTCTACCTTTACACACCCTCCCAAACTCGTCCACTAACCTTTGCAACTTTACTTTAGATTCTCCCATAAGCACAGTATCATCAGCAAAAAGTAACTGAGTCAACTCCCATTTTGCATTTAATTACCCATAATTTAATCCCACTCCTCTCCCCAACACCCTAGCATTTAGGCATTAATAAGGCCTACCTTGCATGTGCCGTTGGTCCTATCGCAGTGTTTCTTCTGTTCACTATACATAATTCATATATTTTTCATGAAAGTTGGTTAATTTTATCTCTCAGTTCCAGTTGTTACTGGTTTCCTGTATTCAGGAGCAATTTTTTTAGACTATATGGTATTCCAAAATTCTATTTTGGGAGACACCCCTCTGAGGATGATCAATTTATTTTGTTGCCCTTTGCCTTATATAGTTCTCTTTATCTTTCTATCGAAAAAAATATATATAGCATTCCAATATTTAAATAAGACAGAATGACATCTGTCCTTGGAATCATTGTTTTGTAAGAATAATGTTGAGTGACAAATCATTTTAAAGGTGATTTTATGTTCATTACAAAAGCGTATATAGTTCAAGTTAGAGCGGTCAAGGTTAATGCTAAAAGTTACCCAGTTGAAAGTGATCCTATTATTCACCCGCATCATAGACAAGGTTAGTGGGGGAATTTGCGTGCGGACAGCAGTAACAGCCTAGTTGATCAGACCCTAATCCACCCCGAGGCAGGGGCGTTGACCCCCCGAAACCCTTTCCAGGTAATCCAGGTAAACCCCCACCTCATTATCAGACAGGTGTGTGAGACTCATACCTATGTATTTGTCCTGAGAGGAGGCAGGTCAGGCAAGTCAGGCAAGACTCCCACCCAGCACCTACTTTCTGAAGAGGTGCGTAAACAAAACTTTTTAAATGATGTGCCACTCAGCATAGTGCAACTAAAAAAAAATCATCCATTGGAGGCTGCCCTCCCTATTTAATTTTTTTTTATTTATAACCCATCTTACGAGAAACAAAGTGTACCCAGGCATCACAGTGTTTTTCTATCAATTAAATATATAAAGAATCCTTTAATTTTACTAATCTTGACCATCTCTTTAATTTGTGCCTTGATACAGTAAAACTACTGAGCCAAGAAATGGGCTTCACTTCCATTGTTTTGGAGCAAATATGTTTACGTTCCTTTCCACAATTAGTATATGCGTTCTACGAGTTTGACCCATTCCAGAGAATATAATAACTCACGAGACATGAAAATGAGGTGGACACTTGTCTACGAATTGAGAAAAATGAACATAGTGACAAAAGCAGCATCTGAAGAACAGACTGTCTCCGTCTGAGATGATCTTGAGAATTACAAAAAAATAGAAAGCCTTGTAAAATAGCTATGAAATCTATGGAGAACATGTGATCATGGGGAAGGTTCACTAACTAAGTGAAACAATGAGCTGAGTAGCTATGAGCCGAATCGAGTAGCATTTATTCACTTCCTGATAGAGTGTAATATTGAGTTGGTTGCAGTTGTCAAGTCGTGGTAATCTTAAGATATTAACAAGATTTTTTTTTCATTGAAAGTTTTGAAAAGTCGTCGGAAATTCTTTTCTCTCAAGTTGCGTTAAAATTATGTTTAACTTAACTGCTGGGGACCTCGTGGGAAACTTTTTTCTACATCTGAAGAAAACTTGCTTAATAGATTTTGGTGCAAGTTTAATTCATGTGTTTAGAAAGTCTTCCCTGAGTTTGGATCAGTTATTTATTTGGGGATGGCAGAGGTTGAAATACCTAGAAGAAAATACCAGCTGCAGCAAATAGTAATTTGTTTGTTAAAAATGATTAAAGCTGAAGGTATAGCTAGTTGATGAAACTCTTGTCGTGATTATCAATTATTTCACTGTATTGCTTGCTGGAGTCGCCCAACCACGACACAATGATGCCTCTAGTAATTGAAGGTTCTTATATTAAATTTATGAAAATGGTGTTTTTTGAAACTTGAATAAGAATATGAGGCATAGGATGTGTTTTCCTGGGGCTTAGGTCAAAGAAATTATTAGCTGATTACAAAATTTCAAGACCGATGAAGGAAGCAACTGTCTTGTCTGCCACAACTTTGAAGGAAATCAAATGGGAGGTTCACAAATGTAGAATCCCAAAAATATAGTTAGAACTTTGCAGTCTTATTTATTGATAACTTAACCTCTTCTGCTGCAGAAATAATATTTAGATCAGGGATTGGGGAATCTATATAAAAGAAAACGGCAGCGATGTCTATTTCGGTATTTGGTGGTATAGATTCTTTAAACTGAGGGAAGTTAGTGGAATGGGTGTGGGAAAAAAGTCGATGCTGGTGCACTAGGGACTTTAAAAATTGTGAAAGTATAATGAAACCAACAGATGGTTTCAAGAAATACGATGTAAGAAAATCATACTCAAAATCTTTGTGCATTGATTAAAATATAACCAGTGGAAGGGCAGAACTGCAAGTTTAAGGAACCTCAATATTATAAAACATGAATAAATTGACCTAAATCTATTTGCTTGTAGTTTTCTGAAGGAATCATGAAGGTAATCTTACATGTTTATTATCGACTCAAAAACCTAGGAAGGGTGAGTACATTTCGGACTTAATTTGTAAGGCTTCACGATATGATACTGTATGCAGTAATTTTAGGGGATATTAAAGTTTGCAAAAAATGACTATAATTTTTTGACTGGGTAATTTGAGTTGTCCAGGGATACATTTTGAAGCAGTTCCCAGCATAAATAACCAAAGGAAATATCCTACTTGACCTGGTTTTTGGAAAACAATGAGATTTTAGTAAATACTGTAAAGATCACAAATGCAAACTATACTATGAAGAAAATGCTGTGTAGGTCCCAGATTTTTGCTCTACAGAATATAATGGACTTAGTGATCTCCTGTTTGGCGTTGACAGGGATAATATGGAGAATAAGCCATATCACGGGTGGGGCTAGAACCGGCGATCAGAGTCTCAAAACTCCAGACCGTCGCGTTAGCCACTGGGCCAGCTAGCTTCACAGTGGTGCCTATGGTAACATTCCTATGGTGTAGAAATATACCTAGTTGGATGAATCTTATTGAAGCTAGCTGGCCCAGTGGCTTACGCGACGGTCTGGAGTTTTGAGACTCTCTGATCGCGGGTTCTAACCCCACCCGTGGTATGGTTTGCTTGCAATTGTGTCATTACAATTTCGTGAGTTAATATGGAGAGTGAGTCTATCGATTAAAATTTAACAATCAGAAAAAGGAAAACTGCCACGAAGTTATTTCTCTAAATAAAAAAGATGCTGAAAAAAACATAATATATTCTATTCAGTGAAATTTGATCAAAACAAATATGATCCTAAAAGAATGAACACACGAGTTAGTTCGTTCGTTTGTTCTGTTTTTGGTTAAGAGAATGCTTGTTTTGCAAGGGACTGACTCCATCAACCTTCCTCTGAACTTCCTCTACTTTGTCTTCCACCGAAGCTGATCTCTTCTGATTACTCTGTATACTTTTTACTACTTCTACTACAACTATTACTGCTTCTACTCTATTACTAATAATGCCTCGCTTCACTCCGCTACTCCCCCTACCTACTACTTTTACTATTACTACTACTACGACTACTACTACGACTACTACTACTACTACTGCTGCTACTAATTCCACTACCAGCATCACGTCTACCACTACTTTCTTCACTGCTTTCTTCCTCGTCTCTGTGTCCCGTGCCAGACCTCCTCCACTATATATACCGGCTCCCTCACCTTCGTGCGTTAGTGTCACTAGTTTATGGTCTAAGACGGAGAAGAAATATTGGCATAAGTGTCTTTGTCCTGTGTGCGGGCTATTTGTCTATTGTAGATTAATAGTTCAGAGAACAGACAAATTGATATATTAGACACATATGCAAAGGTTGCGCCACACAGTGGCTTCTTCAGCCCAATACAAAGAAATTTTTTAAAGATCAGAAGGAGTTTGAGGCAATCAGTCCCTCAGCCTGGAGTCGAAGTAATCAGTTCATAAATCTTGATAAGAATACAGCATATACGCGAAGAAGTGGTTTATATACTGCAGTATATAAGCCACTTCTTCGCATATATGTTGAATTCCAATCAAGATTGAGGGACTGATTACTTCGACTCCAGGCTGAGGGACTGATTGCCTCAAACTCTTCTGATCTTTAACCATTCTTCTCTATATTGGACTGAGGAAGCCACTGTGTGGCGCAACGTTTTCCCAATAAAGGTACCAAAGTGTTGCACATGTGTCTAATTTTTCAATTTGTGTATTGTTCCAGTCACGGTATTGTGCCTTTTTGAACTTTCGACTGATGAAGCCTGGAGCGCAGAGAAACGTTTCGTCAATAAAGATTGCTGGTGTTGCATATGTGTCTAATTATAAAACATTTACCATGTGCAGGAACTGCTACTCTTATACACACCTCGCAAAGGACCGTCCACTGAAGAAGAATAAATATTATTATATTAAAAGACACATACAAGGACTGCGAATGAAGCACTCAGCCAAAATGGCTCAACTCCAGGAGTGATCATCGCACTCTTACAGGAAAATGCCACTCAGGAAATAAATCATGAAAAAGAAAGAACTTGAGGAACATAAACTTAGTTCCACGAAGACACCGACCTATGCTGCCATCACTCTCCAGGCTGATGCTGCCATCACTCTCCAGGCTGATGCTGCCATCACTCTCCAGGCTGATGCTGCCATCACTCTCCAGGCTGATGCTGCCATCACTCTCCAGGCTGATGCTGCCATCACTCTCCAGGCTGATGCTGCCATCACTCTCCAGGCTGATGCTCAGAAGACTCTCCAAGTAACCCAACAACCAGCCTCTGAAATCACTTTTGTTCCAACTCTCCCAGACGGCTTTCCTATCAAGATGACGGCTTTCCTATCAAGATGACGGCTTTCCTATCAAGATGACGGCTTTCCTATCAAGATGACGGCTTTCTATCAAGATGACGGCTTTCCTATCAAGATGACGGCTTTCCTATCAAGATGACGGTTTCCTATCAAGATGACGGCTTTCCTATCAAGATGACGGCTTTCCTATCAAGATGACGGCTTTCCTATCAAGATGACGGCTTTCCTATCAAGATGACGGCTTTCCTATCAAGATGACGGCTTTCCTATCAAGATGACGGCTTTCCTATCAAGATGACGGCTTTCCTATCAAGATAACGGCTTTTCTATCAAGATGACGGCTTTCTTATCAAGATGACGGCTTTCCTATCAAGATAACGTTGGGACATTTAACTAATTCATTCGCTTGAACGACCTGCCTAGCTTTCCGTTTACTGATTTTGGATATCTTCAGACATACCGAAAATCCTTCTCAATACAGGAGGCACCGCCGTTACAACCGATCCCCCAGTCATTGCCACTCCAGACACACGAGGTGCCACCCTCCAAGCCACACCATCTGCGCTGACTGCAGCCACCACACAAACACTGCCTAAAGATCAAAAATTTCACATCTCTGAAGAAGAAATTAAAATCGACGACTATAGCCTCGGCCTTATGCGGAAAAAAAACTATGAACAAAAACACCATGTTCGCCACAAAGCGCCACTTTCGACCTGCAATGAATCTGTCATATCCTGTGTTGAACCATACAACTTCATCGAAGACTTCAACAACTACGCACAACTCACGTACCTACCATAGGAATTGTTTAAGAAATCTCAAGAAATCCAATTAAGACAGCGAACTGAACACGTAAACTGCACTTACCAACTGTCCCCAACCTGAATGCTGCTGCTCTTCTTCCAGTGCTCAGCTGCTGGGTTAAGCCCCTATCTGTAGGAGTAAAGACACTTCTCTCCGGCGCTTATCTTCACCTATTCCCACTGTCCCGCACTCTACTTATCTGAGAGTTTGTTAGTTCAGCTTCACACTCTTCAGCACAATGGAGCTAAATTCATCTCCGGGATGAGGGAATGACCACCTTAAAGCTACTTATTCAACACTGAAGGACAGCTTCTGCTGTCTCCTTTGTATTCGACAGATGAGGTCTACAGTGAGGGAGAAACACTTCACTAATTTAAATGTTTCACTAGGAAGTACCTACTTTGAAGCCAACCTAAACAGGAATCTCTCTTTATCTCAGAGTAATCAATATCCCAAAATAAAACAGCAGATTAAGTTTGAAGACAATAAAAATTTCAATTATCAAGCTTTCAGTGTTTAAAGGGTGAAGGCAATTAAATGAGGCACGCAGAAATTATTTCATGAAAAATCAGTATTTATATTTTGCCAGTTTTTTTCTATAAGAGACTAATTAGTAGCGACACAAGCCAAAATAAATCCAACTTTTCTTTAAGACTGATTTACCAGCGTTTAAGGTTTAAGTACGGAATTAAGTAAGGTTTATTAAATAAACAATATGTAGACATAATCTAGGATAACTCAGTAAAGTCAAACAGTGAGATTTATTTATGATCATGAGAGACGTAATGTGGTATTTTCACAGAAACTAATTTGATTAATACAATTGTTATATTTAAACTTACTCATCCTAAAAAAATAAGCCAAAGCTTTCAATGAAGAAAACACATCGGTACTGAAAGTTTATGACCGACAAGGAGAGTCAGTCTCCAGTTACTGCACACACTCCAACAAGGAGAGTCAGTCTCCAGTTACTGCACACACTCCAACAAGGAGAGTCAGTCTCCAGTTACTGCACACACTCCAACAAGGAGAGTCAGTCTCCAGTTACTGCACACACTCCAACAAGGAGAGTCAGTCTCCAGTTACTGCACACACTCCAACAAGGAGAGTCAGTCTCCAGTTACTGCACACACTCCAACAAGGAGAGTCAGTCTCCAGTTACTGCACACACTCCAACAAGGAGTCAGTCTCCAGTTACTGCACACACTCCAACAAGGAGAGTCGTCCAGTTACTGCACACACTCCAACAAGGAGAGTCAGTCTCCAGTTACTGCACACACTCCAACAAGGAGAGTCAGTCTCCAGTTACTGCACCACTCCAACAAGGAGAGTCAGTCTCCAGTTACTGCCACACTCAACAGGAGAGTCAGTCTCCAGTTACTGCACACACTCCAACAAGGAGAGTCAGTCTCCAGTTACTGCACACACTCCAACAAGGAGAGTCAGTCTCCAGTTACTGCACACACTCCAACAAGGAGAGTCAGTCTCCAGTTACTGCACACACTCCAACAAGGAGAGTCAGTCTCCAGTTACTGCACACACTCCAACAAGGAGAGTCAGTCTCCAGTTACTGCACACACTCCAACAAGGAGAGTCAGTCTCCAGTTACTGCCAACAAGAGATCACTCCAGTATGCATCACAGGAGAGTCAGTCTCCAGTTACTGCACACACTCCAACAAGGAGTCAGTCTCCAGTTACTGCAACACTCCAACAAGGAGAGTCAGTCTCCAGTTACTGCACACACTCCAACAAGGAGAGTCAGTCTCCAGTTACTGCACACACTCCAACAAGGAGAGTCAGTCTCCAGTTACTGCACACACTCCAACAAGGAGAGTCAGTCTCCAGTTACTGCACACACTCCAACAAGGAGAGTCAGTCTCCAGTTACTGCACACACTCCAACAAGGAGAGTCAGTCTCCAGTTACTGCACACACTCCAACAAGGAGAGTCACTCTCACAGTTACTGCACACACTCAACAAGGAGAGTCAGTCTCCAGTTACTGCACACACTCCAACAAGGAGAGTCAGTCTCAGTTACTGCAACACTCCAACAAGGAGAGTCAGTCTCAGTTACTGCACACACTCCAACAAGGAGAGTCAGTCTCCAGTTACTGCACACACTCCAACAAGGAGAGTCAGTCTCCAGTTACTGCACACACTCCAACAAGGAGAGTCAGTCTCCAGTTACTGCACACACTCCAACAAGGAGAGTCAGTCTCCAGTTACTGCACACACTCCAACAAGGAAGTCAGTCTCCAGTTACTGCACACACTCCAACAAGGAGAGTCAGTCTCCAGTTACTGCACACACTCCAACAAGGAGAGTCAGTCTCCAGTTACTGCACACACTCCAACAAGGAGAGTCAGTCTCCAGTTACTGCACACACTCCAACAAGGAGAGTCAGTCTCCAGTTACTGCACACACTCCAACAAGGAGAGTCAGTCTCCAGTTACTGCACACATCAACAAGGAAGTCAGTCTCCAGTTACTGCACACACTCCAACAAGGAAGTCAGCTCTCCAGTTACTGCACACACTCCAACAAGGAGAGTCAGTCTCCAGTTACTGCACACTCCAACAAGGAAGTCAGTCTCCAGTTACTCACACACTCCAACAAGGAGAGTCAGTCTCCAGTTACTGCACACACTCCAACAAGGAGAGTCAGTCTCCAGTTACTGCACACACTCCAACAAGGAGAGTCAGTCTCCAGTTACTGCACACTCCAACAAGGAAGTCAGTCTCCAGTTACTGCACCACACTCCAACAAGGAGAGTCAGTCTCCCGTTACTGCACACACTCAACAAGGAAGTCAGTCTCCAGTTACTGCACACACTCCAACAAGGAGAGTCAGTCTCCAGTTACTGCACATACACTCCAACAAGGAAGTCAGTCTCCAGTTACTGCACACTCCAACAAGGAGAGTCAGTCTCCAGTTACTGCACACACTCCAACAAGGAGAGTCAGTCTCCAGTTACTGCACACATCCAACAAGGAGAGTCAGTCTCCAGTTACTGCACACTCCAACAAGGAGAGTCAGTCTCCAGTTACTGCACACACTCCAACAAGGAGAGTCAGTCTCCAGTTACTGCACACACTCCAACAAGGAGAGTCAGTCTCCAGTTACTGCCCCACTCCAACAAGGAGAGTCAGCTCCAGTTACTGCACACACTCCAACAAGGAGAGTCAGTCTCCAGTTACTGCACACACTCCAACAAGGAGAGTCAGCTCTCCAGTTACTGCACACACTCCAACAAGGAGAGTCAGTCTCCAGTTACTGCACACACTCCAACAAGGAGAGTCAGTCTCCAGTTACTGCACACACTCCAACAAGGAGAGTCGTCTCCAGTTACTGCACACACTCCAACAAGGAGAGTCAGTCTCCAGTTACTGCACACACTCCAACAAGGAGAGTCAGTCTCCAGTTACTGCACACACTCAACAAGGAGAGTCAGTCTCCAGTTACTGCACACACTCCAACAAGGAGATCAGTCTCCAGTTACTGCACACACTCAACAAGGAAGTCAGTCTCCAGTTACTGCACACACTCAACAAGGAGAGTCAGTCTCCAGTTACTGCACACACTCCAACAAGGAGAGTCAGTCTCCGTACTGCACCACTCAACAAGGAAGCGTCCCGTTACTGCACACTCCAACAAGGAGAGTCAGTCTCCAGTTACTGCACACTCCAACAAGGAAGTCAGTCTCGTTACTGCACAACTCCAACAAGGAGAGTCAGTCTCCAGTTACTGCACACACTCCAACAAGGAGAGTCAGTCTCCAGTTACTGCACACACTCCAACAAGGAAGTCAGTCTCCGTTACTGCACACACTCCAACAAGGAGAGTCAGTCTCCTGTTACTGCACACACTCCAACAAGGAGAGTCAGTCTCCTGTTACTGCACACACTCCAACAAGGAGAGTCAGTCTCCTGTTACTGCACACACTCCAACAAGGAGAGTCAGTCTCCAGTTACTGCACACACTCCAACAAGGAGAGTCAGTCTCCAGTTACTGCACACACTCCAACAAGGAGAGTCAGTCTCCTGTTACTGCACACACTCCAACAAGGAGAGTCAGTCTCCAGTTACTGCACACACTCCAACAAGGAGAGTCACTCTCAGGGCGGCACCTACGCATGCAAATTATCTTATGAATCGCTCTTGAATTCAGTAAACTAGTACTGAAAATTTGAAGCTGATCGAATAAAACATTCTCAATTGACAGATGAAAATTTCAGAGAAATAAATGAAAGTTGTTTGTAAGAAATGTTCCGAAAAGGCAAGTCTTTCTTTGTTAATTAAAAATATAATTAAAACGTTATTTTTTTTTTTAGATTTCTCTTCTTATTTATATTTCATTTCAAATTCTCTACAATTCTATGAAAAAATATTAAATTTTTGTCTATTTAGAAAAATACAATTTAATAAAATTTGTCCAAAAATGGGAAAATTAACACCTAAGAAGCACAAAATCAATCAAAATTACTCCCACTTATGATTCATCAGTTTTTATGGTTTGAAGCTTACCGTAAGAGGCGTTTTCTAATTACCACAGGAATACCACTACTAGATAAAAAAAAATGGTTTAACTGACCATAATTTTTAAAGGGGTGGACGGTAAGCCAGGCGGAAGGCCTCGGTCAGATGACCAAAAACTCCAACGGCTGGTCATCATCTGACGAAGACCCGCGTCAGGAAACACTTGTGTCCTGACGAACCTTACCTAACCTAACCACAGGAATAAGTTTATTTTAAAAAATTAGCAAACTGAAATTTGCCCAGATGAAAATAAGCAACAAAGCTTTATTTCAATGAAGCTCACCAGTGAGAAAATTTGAAGCCGATCAGTAAAGTCATTCTCTAGTAATTTTCTGATTAAAATTATACAAGTTTTTTTTTTTTTCAGTAAAATTTCAAATTTGCACCTACACAGATTAATTATAAATCATCATCATCATCATCATCATCATCATAATCACACATCATCATATCTGGAATCATCATCTCATCATCATCATCAGCATCACATCATCACTTCATCTCAAACATCATCATCATCATCATCATCATTAATACATTATCATTAATATTTTGAAGCCGATACATTAGTTATTGATTTTAAATGAATATCATTTATTAAATAAACTGGTAAATTGGGACCTACGCCAGCCAATAATAACATGAACCTTCAGTTCAATAAATCACAGAAGTAGTGCAAATTTGAGGCCGATCAGGTGACTCATTTTCAAGTTTAACGTGAATAATTTTTTTGGCATTATTTTACATTTAAAATTTTGAAATCTAGTCCTCCTTCGTAGAATTAAAGGACTCCTTTTTTGAACTTTTGAAACTACGCCACCGAGGGTGTTGCAAGTTGTCCGAGATATTCCAGGATGCCACCGAGGGTGTTGCAAGTTGTCCGAGATATTCCAGGATGCCACCGAGGGTGTTGCAAGTTGTCTGAGATATTCCAGGATGCTGGGACGAACTCAACAGCTTTGTCAGAGGGACACTGCACTTGCCAATTATTCCATGAAACTGCTCCGTGATCGTGACGTCTTGAAATTTGCGATTGGATGAAAATTCAGAGTGACTTATTAACAAAATAAAGACAAAAAACCGCAGGTAGAAAAAATAGAAAAAATACAAAATTCAGGTAATTTCTCTAAGATCTTCCTTCGTGGATACCGACTAAACATGCCGACTGTTGCAGACTTGTCTACTCATCTTAAGTCGGTACTGTATACCATAATCATAATCAGACCTGTCTGTCACAGCAATGTAAGCCTAGCTTTGGCAGTGTTTATTGGTATGAGTAAAAATGGTTGGATCTGGGAGGGACCTGCTTGCTGCAGTGCTCCTCAGTTCTTTCTTCTACTAGCCAACCCGCCTCATGTGACGCCATCTAAAAATTTTGTGCCTCAACTCTGGTAGTATGAAAACTTTATTTTCAATTTTCAGCTTCAAATTTTGTTTTAAATTTAAAGCTGAATCATGGGAATAAATTCCTTTATCTGCCGCTCTCTACTTACTTGTGGGACTGACCACCTCAAAAACACTTCTTTAAGGTTAATGGACTGATCATTTGTTTTACTTCTCCACTGTTTTTACTGTCTCCTATGTATTCGACTGAAGAAGTCTACTGTGTATGCGAACCGTTTCGACGATGAAGACTCTTACTCACTTATAACGAGCTGCCATGTATAGTGTGAGGACGTGTTATTCAGTTCTCTATGAACGAAACCAACGGTGTCTTCTTGGAGCAGCTGTACCATAGGTGAAGGAGTTGGGTTAAGCTAGAAGAGAGATAAATTGACTGACTGAGAAAATTTGAGTATTCATAGCAATCTTTATGTGGTGAATCCTCAGAACGACGAGGAAGGTGGACAGTACTAGGGAGTAAAGGAACGAAAATCAGGATTAAATGTAAAGAAGGAGAATATTCCACTGCTGGGGAAACTAAGATTTACTTTGCTGTGGTGTCTGATGAATGTAGAGCCAACAAAAACGTCCCATCAGAAACCACAAGAGAGGGTAAGAATCTTCCTCTTGGTGAATCACAGATCAATTTCATGTACATTGCCTTCTCTATTAGAGACAGGAAGATGGGTAGAGGGTCTGTTTCTGTGACTGGGATGCAGGATATCGTTAGCCGTCTTGACAGTTCATGAATAATATTAGAGGTGAATCTCATTATCTGCTACAGTGCTGTAGGTAATGATATTGGCAAGCGTGGAAGTATGGATTTGGAAATGAATGGTTGTCCAGGAAATTAGTGTTAATTTCTGGTTGGACAAACACTGGAAGGATATTGCAGTATCATTTATTGACAACTGGGGACAACGTCTGCGGCAGAAATACAAGATAGAGGCATTAGTCAGCTCAGCGGAGGGAACTTTTAGGACTTTAAACTAGAAATAGGTATGATTTTTGTGAGGAAAGAATGAAATATGGTTCTATAGAATAGGGCAGTGTGACTTATCAGGGTTGCTATATTGTGGATTTTGGAGATGACAGTTGCAGGAAAAATGAGGAGAATTATTGGTTAAAATTGGCGCCGCAATTCGGCGGCTATAAGTGATAAGGAGAGGCGTATAGATCGTGAGGGGCAGTAATGAAAGGGAGGGTTTCTCTGTTTTTATTTAAAAAATTGTCATAGCTCTAGAAATAAGAAAGATGAGTTGAGATTAGTTTCATGTGGAGGTTACGTTGCAATATTTGCAATAACCAACATGGTTTAATTTGATGAGTCGAGACGAGCCTGACGAATTCTACATTCAGGTGGTTGTTCCATGTCGGTAGGAATATCGGAACCGGAGGTGGGGTGGTACAATATGTCTGAGAAAACTTGAACTACTGGATATAAAGAGGAATAAAGACTGAACGAGCACATGCATAGACTGTTTAGGTAGAATTCTTAGTGAAACATGAAACTCTTTTCAAAGTGCTATACCAAGGGAGACTTCTGTCAGAGAAAATTCTTAACTAAGACGTTAACTTTGGTCAGATTGTTTGGAGCTCCTTGGTTGAGAAGAGTTGAAAAAAGAGCTGGAACGAGATTATGAAACTACAGTTTTTGTCCAATCGCCTACAAAGTAGTTGCCAGTATCACTTCTCATATAAGAGTTCTTCACTTGTATGTGTTGAAGGGAATGTTGTTGTGAAGGAGAGATGTAGGTGTTATAGGGCACTTGAGGAGACCTAAAGCTTCCTGTTGATGCTCAGTTTCTATACTGTACCCACCTGTATTGCATTTATGTTTTGTTTTAATACACTGAATTTTTACTTTGTTTCACTGGTAGAGTTGTGGTTCATGTTATATTTGTGATGACCTGGTCATTAAGAAGCAAAACAGCAATATTTTCACTCTCTCAATAAAAGCTTATTATGCATATTCTGCCTGAAAGTTGGAGACCAGGACAAATCATGGTCTCTCCATCAAGTCTATTATATTTATTTTGAAGACTTAAGGCAGTGGACGAAAGGTACAAAAAAAATATTATTTCATTTTGGTGTTCCACAGATCAGGAGGGAACAAAAAAATCAGTGATGACTGTTACTTTCTCTCCTTTAATGAAGACTGCTACTTTCTCTCCTTTAATGAAGACTGCTACTTTCTCTCCTGTAATGAAGACTGCTACTTTCTCTACTGTAATGAAGACTGCTACTTTCTCTCCTGTAATGAAGACTGCTACTTTCTCTCCTGTAATGAAGACTGTTACTTTCTCTCCTTTAATGAAGACTGCTACTTTCTCTCCTGTAATGAAGACTGCTACTTTTCTCTCTGTAATGAAGACTGCTACTTTCTCTCCTGTAATGAAGACTGCTACTTTCTCTCCTGTAATGAAGACTGCTACTTTCTCTCCTGTAATGAAGACTGCTACTTTCTCTCCTGTAATGAAGACTGCTACTTTCTCTCCTGTAATGAAGACTGCTACTTTCTCTCCTTTAATGAAGAAGGATACAATACAAAAAAAAATATTTATGTGATTTTTGTATCCACACCTTCCACTTGCCCTAAGCTCTGATGCTGATGAATCAGATATACCAGTGGCAATGTGACATATAAACTTTGCAATGACTGTTGTTCCAGTGTAACAGCGGTAACCTAGAACCTCAAGTTATTTCCCAAAGCAAGTTTGAGAAATAAAGATTTTGTTTAAATTTTAGATTTCAGCTTGAGTTACATAATTTATTGGCTCCTGCCACGTTATTCTCCTGGTATCAGAACCGGGACAAAGATTCTCTTCTGTATTTATCTCAAGAAAGTGGTTTGGTTTATTGCACAAAGGATACTGGTTTAATAAAAATGTTTGGTGCTAAGTACAATGTTGATGAGTAGAAACTTTCATCGATTCCTCTAAAAGAAGTCTTTAGGCATTTCTTCTAAACAATAATAACATATATGCTTCTGTTCCTGTGAGTCATTCTGTGCCTGAGAAGGAAAGTTTTGAAAATCTGGAACTGGTTCTAGACAAGATTAAGTACGAAAACCAAAGATAGATAGTTGTGGGAACTTAAAGCTACTTTGAATGTTGCTTGAACAAGAGATGGGATACACAAGGATGGGATGGGATACACAAGGATGGGATGGGATACACAAGGATGGGATGGGATACACAAGGATGGGATAGGATACACAAGGATGGGATGGGATACACGAGGAGACCGGACTTTACCAAAAGTGGCCTGGACTCTATGGTGAATTCAGTCTCACCCACTCCAAACCCCCACCCCAGTACCACCTACAATCCATCCCCAATCCATTTCCTCGGATCTAGATCCCCCTCCCATCCCCACCCATTACCACAGCTGCCCATCAATCTCACATGCTCTGTTTCCTTGGATCAAGATATTGTAAACAATTATGAAATTGTTTACAAATGTTTACAATACAAAGTTATATTAATAAACACACTGGTCAAGGGTGGCTCTCTTGTGCTAACTTAGGTTAATCCCACAATTAACTTTCCTACATTAACAATGTATTTTGCATGAGGTGAGGCAGTCTTAAGACTACCAAAAGAAGGTAAACAGTGAAAACAGAGGCAATATTTAAGCCAAGAACAAAGGAAGTCAGAGTTAAGTCAATAAAGTAGACGCGATAAAAGCTCAATAATATCCTTTTTTGTCGGATAACATTACATGGGTAGCAAATTTTGGGTTAATTCTCGGTTAATAATCATACATTCTATATATTTCCTTTCCTCTCTATTCCTATTAAAGAGTGATAATCTACAACTAAAACAGAGACGATCTCAGAGTTAAGTTAAGAGGCTCTTTGTGCATCCTCCTCAAACAAACACATCAAATTAAAGTCACTTGTCTTAAGATCTCTAAGTCCACACTCACACAAGTCACTACTCTCTCACATCATCTCCTCGCCTTTCAACGTCTCAGGTACCCTTATCTTAGAAAAAAATCTATCCCACGCCTCTCATTTCCCAGCTCTCTCTTTCTCTCTCTCTCTTCCATCTCTCTCTCTCTCTCTCTCTCTCTTTCTTCCATCTCTCTCTTCGTAATTATTTCATGGGAAGTCCCTTCTTTTGACAAAAATCCTTGGTAAGTGTGTCTAAAGGTACGTTGTAGGCTTTTTATCATCAATACATCACCACCATAATGGATCTTGCCTTTTCCCTATATTCAAGACTTTGCACTTGATGGAGGTTAAGCTCCAATAGCTAATTGCTGGACCTGGCTTGCAACCCTTCTAGATCCCTTTGTAGTCCTGCCTGATCCTCATCCGATTGAATTCTGATTAGCTTCACATCGACACTTCTAAGTCAATCCCTTCCATCATGTCATTCATATATACCAGAAATAGCACCAGTCCTAGGACTGACCCTTGTTGATCCCCGCTCGTCACAGGCGCCCACTCTGACACCTCATCACGTACCATGACTCGTTGTTGCCTGTCATGTATTCTCTGACCCACTGCAGTGCCTTTCCTGTTGTACCTGCCTGATCCTCTTGTTTTTGCAATAAACTCTTATGTGGAACTGTGTCAATAGCCTTCTTGCAGTCCAAGAAAATGAAATCTACTGTCTCTCTCTTGTCTTACTTCCATCACCTTGTCGCAAAACTCCAGTAGGTTTGTGACACAGGATTTTTCTTCCCTGAAACTGTGCTGCTTGGCATGTATAAGCTCGTTCCTTTCTAGGTGCTCCATCACTCTTCTCCTGATAATCTTTTTCACGACATTGCATATTATACATGTCAGTGACACTGGTCTGTAGTTTAATGCTTCATGTCTGTCTCCTTTCTTAAAAATGGGGACTACATTTGCCGTCTTCCATACCTCAGGTAGTCGCCCAGTTTCAAGGGATGTGTGGAAAATTGTGGTTAGTGGCACACACAGTGTGCCACAGTGTGTGTGTGTGTGTACTCACCTATTTGTGGTTGCAGGGGTCGATCCATAGCTCCTGGCCCCGCCTCTTCACTGATTGCTACTAGGTCCTCTCTCTCCCTGCTCCATGAGCTTTATCAAACCTAGTCTTGAAACTATGTATGGTTCCTGCCTCCACTATGTCGCTTTCTAAGCTATTCCACTTCCTGACAACTCTATGACTGAAGAAATACTTCCTAACATCCCTTTGACTCATAGGAGTCTTCAACTTCCAATTGTGACCCCTTGTTTCTGTGTCCCCTCTCTGGAACATCTTGTCTCTGTCCACCTTATCTATTCCTCGCAGTATTTTATATGTCGGTATCATGTCTCCCCTAACCCTCCTGTCCTCTAGTGTCGTCAGGCCGATTTCCCTTAACCTTTCTTCGTAGGACAATCCCTTAGCTCTGGGACTAGTCTTGTTGCAAACCTTTGCACTTTCTCTAATTTATTGACGTGCTTGACCAGGTGTGGGTTCCAAACTGGTGCTGCATACTCCAGTATGGGCCTGACGTATATGGTGTACAGAGTCTTGAATGATTCCTTAGTGAGGTATTGGAACGCTATTCTTAGGTTTGCCAGCTGCCCGTATGCTGCAGCAGTTATCTGATTGATGTGTGCCTCAGGAGATGTGCTCGGTATTATACTCACCCCAAGATTTTTTTCTTTGAGTGAGGTTTGCAGTCTTTGGCCACCTAGACTATACTCTGTCTGCGGTCTTCTTTGCCCTTCCCCGATATTCATGACTTTACATTTGGCAGGGTTAAATTCAAGGAGCCAGTTACTGGACCAGGCTTGCAGCCTGTCCAGGTCTCTTTGTAGTCCTGCCTGATCCTCGACTGATTTGATTCTTCTCATTAACTTCACATCATCTGCAAACAGGGACACTTCTGAGTCTATCCCTTCCGTTATGTCATTCACATATACCAAAAACAGTACAGGTCCTAGGACTGACCCTTGTGGAACTCCACTCGTCACAGGTGCCCACTCTGACATCTCGTCACGTACCATGACTCGTTGTTGCCTCCTGTCAGATATTCTCTGATCCATTGCAGTGCTTTTCCTGTTACGTGTGCCTGATCCTCTAGCTTTTGCATTAACCTCTTGTGAGGAACTGTGTCGAACGCCTTCTTGCAGTCCAAAAAATGCAGTCTATCCACCCTCTCTCTCGTGTCTTACTTCTGTTACCTTGTCATAAAACTCCAGTAGGTTTGTGACACAGGATTTTCCTTCCCTGAAACCGTGCTGGTTGTCGTTTATAAGCTTGTGTCTTTCTAGGTGCTCCACCACTCTCCTCCTGATGATCTTCTCCATGACTTTGCATACTATACACGTCAGTGACACAGGTCTGTAGTTTAATGAATCGTGTCTGTCTCCTTTCTTAAAAATTGGGACTACATTTGCCATCTTCCACGCCTCAGGTAGTTGCCCAGTTTCAATGGATGTGTTGAAGATTTGTGTTAGTGGCACACACAACATCTCTGCTCCCTCTCTAAGGACCCACGGAGAAATGTTGTCCGGTCCCACCGCTTTTGAGGTATCGAGTTCACATAGCAGCTTCTTCACCTCCTCCTCGGTTGTGTGTATTTCATCCAGCACTTGTTGGTATACCTCCCTATTCTGAATTCCTGGAGTCCTTCCTGTCTCCTGTGTAAATACTTCTTTAAATCTCATGTTGAGCTCCTCACATACCTCTTGGTCGTTTATTGTGAACTCCCCACCTTCCTTTCTCAGCCTGATTACCTGGTCCTTGACTGTTGTTTTCCTCCTGATGTGGCTATACAACAGCTTCGGGTCAGACTTGACTTTTGATGCTATATCATTTTCATATTGTCGCTGAGCCTCCCTTCTTACCTGTGCATATTCGTTTCTGGCTCTTCGGCTAATCTCTTTATTTTCCTGGGTCCTTTGTCTTCTGTACTTTTTCCATTCTCTATTACACTTACTTTTTGCCTCCCTACACCTCTGGGTGAACCAAGGACTCGTTCTGGTCTTCCCATTACTTCTGTTTCCCTTGGAAGGAGTGTGGTAGTGTGTGTGTGTATTTGTTATCATGCCCTCCCTCCCTCTCCGTACTTCCAGTGTCATCAGGTAGATTTCCCTTAACCTCTCCTCATAGTACATGCTGCTTTGCTCCGGGAATAGTCTTATTGCAAACCTTTGCACTTTTTATAATTTTTTGATGGGCTTGACCAGGTATGGGTTCCAAACTAGTGCTTTCTACTCCAATATGGGCCTGACGAACAATTTGTATAGAGTCTTGAAATATTAATTATGGAAGTGTCGGAATGCTATTCTTAGGTTTGCTAGTCGTCCATTTGATGCAGCAGTTATTTGGTTGATGTTCACCTCAGAAAACGTGCTCAGTATTATGATCACCCCAAGATCCTTTTCCTTGAGTGAAGTTTGCAGTCTTTGGACTCCTAGACTGTACTTTGTCTGTGGTCTTCTTTGCCCTTCCCCGATCTTCATGATTTTGCACTTGGGGTTAAACTCTGTGTCAAAAGCCTTCTTAGAGTGTAAGAAAATGCAATCTACCCACCCTCTCTCTCTCTCTTGCCTTACTGCCTCAAATTGTCATAGAGCTCCAGTACGCATGTGACACAAGATTTCCCTTCCCTGAAACCGTGCTGGTTCTCATAAATAAGCTCATTCCTTTCTAGGTGCTCCACCACTCTTCTCCTGATAATCTTCTCCATCATTCTACATACTATACATGTCAGTGACACTGGTCTCTAATTTAGTGCTGCGGCATGTCTGTTCCTTTCTTAAAAATTGGAAATACATTTGCTGTCTTCCATACCTCAGGTAGTCGCCTTGTTTCGATAGATATGTTGAAGATTGTTGTTAGTGGTACACAGGTAGCCTAGGCTCCCCCTCTCAGGACCCACAGAGAGATGTTGGGCCCCATCGCCTTTGAGGTATCTAGTTCACTTAGAGGCCTCTTCACTTCCTCCTCGGTTGTATGTATTGTGTCCAGCACTTGATGGAGTACCCCACCACTCCAGCTTTCTGGGGTAATTTCTGTCTCTCCTATAAATACTTCTTTAAATCTCTTGTTGAACTCTTCACATACTTCTCGATCGTTTGTTGTGATCTCCCATCCTTCCTTTTTCAGCCTGATTACCTGGTCAGACTTGGATTTTGCTGATATGTCGTTTTCATATTGTCGTTGGGCCTCCTTCCTTATCTGTGCATATTCATATATTCATTTCTGGCTCTTCGAATATTCTCCTTATTTTCCTGACTCCTTTGTCTTCTATACTTCTTCATTCTCTAGCGCACTTAGTTTTGGTCTCTCTACACCTTTGGGTGAACCAAGGGCTCGTCC
This sequence comes from Cherax destructor, assembly GCA_009830355.1. Taxonomy (NCBI): domain Eukaryota; kingdom Metazoa; phylum Arthropoda; class Malacostraca; order Decapoda; family Parastacidae; genus Cherax; species Cherax destructor. The sequence continues at coordinate 24,474 of WNWK01009504.1, forward strand.
TGGCTTTCTCATTATTTCTGTTACCCTTGAGTATGACCCTCTCCTCTGCTTCTCTGCATATTGTTGTCACATATTCCATATCTTTTACTGATTAACCTACCAATTCTCTTTCCCACTGAACCTCGAGATGGAAGTTCCTCATGTCTGTGTAGTCACCTCTTTTGTAGTTTGGCTTTATTCGTCCTGCCCTTCCTGCTTCTCTCTCCATTTGTAACTCTACTATGTTTTCGAAACTCAGGAAAACATAGTAGAGGGGCCTTTCATATGTGATGTCCTCAATATCTGAACAACTCAAGGCGAACACAAGGTCTAGTCTTGCTAGACTGTCCTCTTCTCTCTCTCTCTCGTAGTGTCTCTAACGTATTGATGTATGAGATTTTCCATCATCTTAGCCCTCCACGTTTCTAGGCCCCCTTGTGGCTCCAGGTTGAAGTCACCAACAACCAGTGTATCGACCATGTCTTTGTTACTCTCATCATATTCTTGCCTTGGCTTCCTGCTATTTTATGATGGGTTATACATCACTTCATGCACCCATTCGGACCTCCAATCTGAAGTGTTCCTATTATTTAGTCCCTAGCTTCTTCTCTGCCTTCCCATGCCATCTCTTTAAAATTCCCTCTGTCATTCCTCAGGAACTGATATCCAGTTGGAAAATGGCATCTCTCATCATGCTTGTGAGCTTGATTTCTGTGAGAGTTATGATGTCTGGTGATGCCTCTATGATTCTTTCGTGCCACTCCTCCCACTTATTCATTATTCCATCAGCGCTGGTGTACCAGACCTTCAGTTTCCTCTCAGCACTGTATTCTGGGGGTTTGTTGAGGCTGGGGAGAGTGGGAGTCCCGGCAGGGTGCTGTGGGATTCTACTGTGTAGAGTGGGGTGGGAGCTCTGAGTTTGTAGTGTGGTTTGTTTTGGAATAATGTGTTTGGTTGTGGGATTGTATGGGTGGTTCTTTGGTTGTTTCCGCTTGTTGCTCCACTCGACTCTAGTCCCCTACTGACTCTAGCCTTATCTTTCTTCCTCCTTTCGTCTTTGTGTCCTTTCTCTCAGCTTCTGTCATTCTGTTCTCTTTCTGTTCTGTTCTCGTTCTGTCGGTATGTTGTTGATTCCTTTAGCCATGGTTTCTGCTGCAGCATCCTGTTCTGAATCATTTCTCTCTTGAAAACCAGTTTGACTGGCCGATTTCTCCCCCTTGAGTATGCCCCTATTCTCTGCAAATTTATCAGCTAAGTCACGTCCTCTCCTGTTTGTCTGATGATATTTTCAATTTTTTTTTCTCTCTGCCGTCTTTCATCGTATGTCCTCCCATTGCTCTCATGAAGCCCATGTATGAAGACTGACCTCTCCGCTCCTCCTCCCATTGCTTTTTCCTCCCCATCTCTGGGTCCCATTCATACGTAGCCATTGCCTCCCTTATTATTTCCTGTATCTCCCAGTGTGTGTTTGGGTGTAGGTTTGTGTTTGGGTGTGGTTACATATTTGGGTGTGGTTGCATGTTTGGGTGTTATGAATCTTTGTGTGTGTGTGTGTGTGTGTGTGTGTGTGTGTGAAGGGTTGATCGAGCTATGTGGTTGAGGTTGTGAGTGGGTGTGTTGGGTGTGATGGGTGTGGGTGTATGTTTGGGTGTGACTGGGTGTGGGTATGGGTGTGTTTGGGTGTTTGTTTTGGTGTGTGTTTGGGTGTGGGTGGGTAGGTGTGTGTGCTTGGGTGTGGGGTGTGGGTGTTTGTTTGGAGTGTGGTTGGGTGTTTGGGTGTGGTTGTGTGTTGGGGGTGTGTGTGTTTGGTGTGAGATTGGGTGAGTGTGAATGAAAGTGTGAGTGAGGGAGATGTGGTGAGGAGAGGGGTGAGTGGGGAGAGTGAGAGGTGGAGTGAGAGTGTGAGTGAGAGTGTGGGAAATGAGAGAGGTGAGTTGGAGGGAGGGAGTGAAGGTGTGAGGAGTCAAGGAGGGAGAGTGTGAGTGAGAGTGAGGGAGAGTGTGAGTGAGAGTGAGGGAGAGTGACAGTGTGAGTGGGGGAGAGTGAAAGTGTGAGTGAGTGGGGGAGAGTGAGTGTGAGTGAGAGTGAGTGAGATGTGGTGGGGTAAGTGAGAGTGAGTGATGGTATGTGTGATGCGGTATAGTGGGTGAGGTTAGTGTAAAGGGTTGCGGTATGTGAGAGTGTAGTGAACAGTTCATCGTGCAACGCGTTATAGCGTGTTGGTACGTTTTACCATCGTGTCTACTCACACGCTTTCGTGTGCGTGTAGTGTTAGTGTGGACTAGTAGCCTCTACACCATAGACTCAAGTTTTAGTAATCCCAATTTGTATTTATTAGAGAGCTCTGATTCCTAGTTGAATGTTACCTTCTCTATTTACTGTACTTCCTGGTGGGCACTAGTCTAATAGACACTTGACTACCCGCCCTGACTTCTGGTTTTAAGTACCAATTACTGTTCGTTATTGGGCACCTATTAGCTTATTCCTGGCTCACACTGAGAGTGGACCCCTTCACGTTACAGCTGGTGGAACCTAGACCCCACAACTGACCCCAACTACAACGCTTAGGTGAATACTTATGGCTGGCAGCGGTGATTCTCGTTGTGGCGGCACTCCTGATGTCCTGCTTCCCCTTCCGTTTCTTCTCTATATTTATTTTATTCCCATTTACTGTGCTTCAATCACAGCACTAAATTTACTATCTGTCTTGGGGTCACACCTTATCACTCACGATGTCTGGCAGCGATGTCTGGCAGCGTGATGCCTGGGTAACTACTCACATGTCGTACCACACTACCGTATATGCTCAAGCTTCTTGCTTTTATCTAATACACTCTCATCTCGCACTACACTACACAAAATATGAACTTTACTGACCAGGTGAATACTTTACACCTTTATTATGGACATACTTGTTTCAGGAAAGAACCAGAAATCCTGAGAATAACTGCTGGTTATTTCTCATGTCATTTCTTTATTTTATTATATATTTTTTTTCCTTTTCTTTTCCCCAACTTTATGGATTGTTTTATTATGAACTAACTCATCTATTCTTGGCTTGGGCAACACCACCTACACCCGGCACTAGGCCTCCTGCCTCCCTCTTCTGGCACTGTGCATGTGTGTGTGTGTAAGAGAGAGAGAGAGAGAGAGAGAGAGAGAGGTATGATATAGCTCAATGAGCTATATCATACCTCTTCTTAAATCTATGTATGGATTCTGCTTCCACTACATCACTCTCTTGACTTGTTCACTTCCTGACAACTCTTTGACCAAAGAAATGCTTCCTAACATGCGTGTGACTCGTGTGTGAGGGAGAGTGTGTGAGGGAGGGTGTGTGAGGGAGGGTGTGTGAGGGAGGGTGTGTTAGGGAGGGTGTGTGAGGGAGGGTGTGTGAGAGAGGGTGTGTGTATGGGAGGAACTATGAGATTGTGTGAGTGTGAGTGGTTGTGTAAGGGAGTGTGGGATTCTTTGTGAATATGTATGTACTCACCTAATTGTAGTTGCAGGGGTCGAGACTCAGCTCCTTACCCCACCTCTTCACTGATCGCTACTAGGTCTTCTCTCTCCCTGCTCCATGAGCTTTATCATACCTCGTCTTAAAGCTATGTATGGTTCGTGCCTCCATTACCTCACTTGCCAGACTATTCCACTTCCTGACAACTCTGTGACTGAAGAAATACTTCCTAACATCCCTTTCACTCATCTGAGTCTTCAACTTCCAATTGTGACCCCTTGTGTCTGTGTCCCATCTCTGGAACATCCTGTCTCTGTCCACATTATCTATTCCTCACAGTATTTTGTATGTCATGATCATGTCTTCCCTAACCCTTCTCTCCACCAGTGTCGTCAGGCCGATTTCCCTTAACCTTTCTTCGTAGGACATTCCGCATTGTACATTCTCTAATTTCTTGACGTGCCTGACCAGGTGTGGGTTCCAAACTGGTGCTGCATTATCCAGTATGGGCCTGACGTACACGGTGTACAGTGTCTTGAACGATTCCTTACTAAGGTATCGAAACGCTATTCTCAGGTGTGCCAGGCGCCTATATGCTGCAGCAGTTATCTGGTTGATGTGTGCTTCCGGAGACATGCTTGGTATTATACTCACCCCAAGAACTTTCTCCTTGAGTGAAATCTGAAGTCTTTGGCCACCTAGCCTATGCTCAGTCTGCGGTCTTCTTTGCCCTTCCCCGATCTTCTTGACTTTGCATTTGGTGGGGTTGAATTCGAGTAGCCAGTTGCTGGACCACGTGTCCAGCCTGTCCAAGTCTCTTTGTAGTTCTGCCTGATCCTCATCTGATTTGATTCTTCTCATTAACTTCACATCGTCTGCAAACAGGGACACTTCTGAGTCTATCCCTTCCGTCATGTCATTCACATATTCCAAGAACAACACTGATCCTAGGACTGACCCCTGTGAAACCCCCCTTTCACAGGGGCCCATTGTGATACCTCATCTCGTATCATGACTCGTTGTTGCCTCCCTGTCAGGTATTCTCTGATCCATTGCAGTGCCCTTCCTGTTATACGAGCTTGATCCTCTAGCTTCTTCACTAGTCTCCTGTGGGGAACTGTGTAGAAGGCTATCTTGCAGTCCAAGAAAATGCAGTCAACCCACCCCTCTCTATCTTGTCTTACTCCTGTTACCTTGTCATAAAACTCCAGAAGGTTTGTGACACGAAGAGCTAATGGCGAACAAGTGTGGGACCAAATATACACGAAGAACAAAGTCAAAGAAAATATAAGAAAGGAGAAGAGGTAAGGAGAGGAGGAGATAAAGATCGAGTATTCTGAAGTTTGAAGCATTTAACAATGTAATGAGAAAAGAAGGCATGTACAGAGACAAAGCCACGACTATGATTCATATTAGGGAACTTGTGTACGTGAGACTCTTCAACCAGACGGCGGTTATAATGGCTAGAAGGGTAGACAGGTTTGGCGGAGGACCTGTCAACAGGATGACTGTCATCGCATTATTGGTGTCGGAACATTTAACATACTTTTTGTTTATGTCTGTCAGAAAGAGAGGTGCCAGTTTCTCCAAATTACTGGATAGGACAAGAGGTACAGGAAATAGAGTAGACTCCAGTAGTCATGGTACCAATCGAGTGGCAAGATCATTTATCGGATTTTATATATAGGGGGTTGAGAATAATGAATAGGAAATTGAAGGTTTACATGATAGAAAGTCGAACAATCTCATAGCACAGAATGGTTGGTCCCAACATGCTAACTCGGAATTCGCTATTAAGTTGTCGAGTGTTGAACTGACTCGTGACCAACAGACAGCCCTCGGATATGGGTTAAGCTTCGCGCCTACTAGTGGGGACACTAATTATGTTGACCTTGCCAAGTCTCTTTGCAATCTTGAAAAGCAAGGGGATCTATCTATGGTATATGGGCTTTGCTCAGATCTGTGGAACTGAACTGTCCTCAAAAATTTGTTAAGTCATACCATGAATTAAAGAAAGGTCCTGGACTTCACCTTACAAAAGCAGACAAAGCAAATACGATAGTAATTACGGACAAGGTAGATTATTTCGGAAAAATAAATATTTTATTAGAAGACATGGGAACTTACGTGCCCCTTAATAAGAACTCTTTGGACCAGGTTAATAGTAAATTTAATGAACAGCTTAGAACTTTACTGAGAGGTAATGAGGAATTCATTAAACAGTTATCAGCGAGGTCAAACTACACACCCTTATTTGTACAGTTTGATTAAAACTCATATGCCGGGTTACCAGTGAGACCTATTTTTTGCTCAGTAGGATAGGCATCATATGTCTTGTCAAAATGGTTGGTAAAAATATTAACTCCAATGCTGGGCAACATTTTTTGAAGCTCACTTAAAAACAATATTGATCTCATTAACAAATTCCAAAATGTTAACATGTTCAATGATTTTACACTTATTAAGTTTTGATGTCACTGCTTTGTTCGCCCGAGATCCTGTTTCCGATTTGCTATATTACTTGGAAGAAGAATTAGTACAGTTCTCCATGCCTTATAAGAACACCATTACTGAGCTGATTAAGTTGTGAGTTGTTGATAGCAAGGTTGAGTTTGAAGGGAAATACTACGCTCAAAGACAGGTAACGGCTATGGGAAATCCATTCTTTGAGGTGAGGCTGTTGAAAAACATACTTCCCCGTAAAGCTAGATGGTTCATATATGTGGCTGACATCTTGTGTTTGTGGCCGAATGATATGGCCCTGGATACATTCTTACCGAGTCTTAATGCTTTGGTCCCGTCTATTAAATTCACTGTGGAGAAAGAAGTGGAATCTAAACTCCCTTTCCTAGATGTGTTGATACATCGTGTTGGTAGAAAGTTCAAGTTTACAGTATATAGGAAGGACTCTAATGTGTACTCATATATCCACTATTATTCCAACCATGAAAACAGAGTAAAAAGAAGTGTCTTTCTCACGTGGAATTTCTAGATGAAGAAATTAGGAAAATATTTGATATTGCCACGAAACTGTGCTACCCTAGAGATTTTGTGGAATCAGCGTTGCTGGCAGCAAGAAAAACGTATCATAAGACTGAACCTAGATAAACCTCAGATAAAAAAATGTGCTGGTTCTCCCATACAATGAGAACTTATCTGTCCTTCCGAATACTCTTAAAAGATTTAACATACAAGAAGTTTTAAAGAATCCACGAACTGTTAAAAGCATTCTGATAAAGAATTCTCCACAACATTGCATCAGAGGTGTGTATGGAATTGGTTGCAATGGGTGCAGCTTATCTTATGTGGGAGAGACTGGCAAATCTCTACATATTAGGATATCACAACACAAATATTCGATATGGACTGCCCAAGATACCAATGCCATTTTTAGCCACATTAGAGTCTATAATAACATAGCAAATTGGCCGGAAGCTAAAGTCATTATCCGTTGTTCCACTTGGCTTGGCCGAAACATTATAGAATTAGCCATCATAAAATATGATAAACTTTCATTATACGTACTACTATAATAATAGTGGCGGCTAATTCAAATTAAATTCGTTCATAGTGGAGGCTATAGTCCATAGCCTATAACTGGACTCCTATACAAATGTGTTGTTTTAAAAGTAGCACACAGAGGGATAAGGTCGGTAGAACCTTGTGGGATAAAAATATAACCTAACTATGGTTATTGTACCTGCTGGTAAACTACATTTGGCTCCCCTTTAAATGAGTTTCCCTATACTACTATATTAGTCGCCGTGAACCGTTTTCTAAGGTATGGACAGTTGGGGTCGTGGCCTGAGGGGTAAAAAAATTGAACCTGAAAAATTATGGAAAATAACATTTTCTTACCAAAAAATAGTGCATAATTCTGGCTACATGTTGATGTAATCAGCTTCTCTGTATCATATTTCTAAGTATGTTTTTCCAAAGATGTAAATTTCTTTTGTTTTTCCTGTAATCAAGAGGGCCTGTTGATAATTAGTGTTTGTTTTGTTTTGTTTTTACTCCAAAAATAACGATTTTGATGATTGTTTCATTCAAAATAGTCTACATGGTAACTTCTGTGAGGACTAGAGTGAGCAGAGTGAGAGATGGTGCCTCAGTAGCCAGAGTGAGAGATGGTGCCTCAGTAGCCAGAGTGAGAGATGGTGCCTCAGTAGCCAGAGTGAGAGATGGTGCCTCAGTAGCCAGAGGAGAGATGGTGCCTCAGTAGCCAGAGTGAGAGATGGTGCCTCAGTAGCCAGAGTGAGAGATGGTGCCTCAGTAGCCAGAGTGAGAGATGGTGCCTCAGTAGCCAGAGTGAGAGATGGTGACTCAGTAGCCAGAGTGAGAGATGGTGCCTCAGTAGCCAGAGTGAGAGATGGTGCCTCAGTAGCCAGAGTGAGAGATGGTGCCTCAGTAGCCAGAGTGAGAGATGGTGACTCAGTAGCCAGAGTGAGAGATGGGGCCTCAGTAGCCAGAGTGAGAGATAGTGCCTCAGTAGGCAGAGTGAGAGATGGTGCCTCAGTAGCCAGAGTGAGAGGTGGTGCCTCAGTAGCCAGAGTGAAAATGGTGCCTCAGTAGCCAGAGTGAGAGATGGTGCCTCAGTAGCCAGAGTGAGAGATGGTGCCTCAGTAGCCAGAGTGAGAGATGGTGCCTCAGTAGCCAGAGCGAGAGATGGTGCCTCAGTAGCCAGAGTGAGAGATGGTGCCTCAGTAGCCAGAGTGAGAGATGGTGCCTCAGTAGCCAGAGTGAGAGATGGTGCCTCAGTAGCCAGAGTGAGAGATGGTGCATCAGTAGCCAGAGTGAGAGGTGGTGCCTCAGTAGCCAGAGCGAGAGATGGTGCCTCAGTAGCCAGAGTGAGAGATGGTGCCTCAGTAGCCAGAGTGAGAGATGGTTCCTCAGTAGCCAGAGTGAGAGATGGTGCCTCAGTAGCCAGAGTGAGAGATGGTGCCTCAGTAGCTAGAGTGAGAGATGGTGCCTCAGTAGCCAGAGTGAGAGATGGTGCCTCAGTAGCCAGAGTGAGAGATGGTGCCTCAGTAGCCAGAGTGAGAGATGGTGCCTCAGTAGCCAGAGTGAGAGATGGTGCCTCAGTAGCTGTCAACAAATGTTGGGTGTCTCAAAAGCCTCTGGAAAAAAGATGATCTAACTCTTTATCTTTCATCTGATATCGACTAGAACATTGTATGTCTTACCAATTTTCTTGTGAAGGGAGGGTTTTATACCCTCCCACCTCTACATAAAATTTTGCAATATCTTGCAATTTTGCAACATAAAGTCAATTCAGAAACATTGGTGAAGATGGAAAATGCTGGTTAAATCACAGTATCAACGTTCATTGAAATTGAACCAAAAACAAAAAACAATGAATAAATGCTTGAAATGACCCTTTTACATCATATCGAAGTTGACGAAATTCTTGATGATTATCATGCCACTAATTGTCTTGTTCGTCCTGCTGCCACGACAGTATCAGTGCTTGTGGGATGGCCGTCTTATTATGCCTTAAAAAAAGAGTCAACATTCCAGGCACCCCCACTCTTCAAAGACCTAAATTTACTCACTGTTCAGAACATCCGCACTTACTACTGTGCAACCTACATGTACACAACCATAAATTCCAATATTAACTCTGAACTAAAACGCTTTCTTGATAGTTGTGACAGGACCCATAGGCACAATTTCAGACACAAAAATCTCTATGACATTCCCCGTGTCCGGCTAAATCTATACAAACGTTCAATGTACATTAAAGGGCCTAAAATCTGGAACTCCCTACCTGAAAACTCCAGAACTGCAGACTCAGCCACCATTTTCAACACTATCATCAAAAAAATCTTATCTCACTAACAACCCACCTTCAACTAACTACATGAAAACCACCTATTCATGCACACACACACACACACACACACACACAGGCCTAGTGTCTAATCGACATGTGCCTAAGACAAAATGGTAACAGACACACACATCCTCTTCATCTACACCTATACTGAACCAAAAGACAGTAAACATAAAATCCCGAATACAGCTATTGTCTAATAAATCTCAAACTAGTCTTAAGTTTGCCAGATATACTCCAATATAGGATCTTTAATAGAAACTATGTAACATGCCAAGACGTAACCATTCTCATTACTAATTTTAAAAATTGTCATAATCTAAATACGTATTCTGAACTACCTCACTATTGTAAATTTAATTTATCATTTGTAATTTGTAATATAGATTAAGAACAATTATTAGTCTGCCCGAAATACCTAGCATGCCAAGGCATGTTAGGAATGCTAGTGGCCATCTTTGTAATTATTGCTTTATAAAATGTAAACCACACATTGTAATCTTTACAGAGAAATAAAAATCTGAATCTGAATAATCGTATGCCAAGACGCATAAAGAATAATAATAAAATCTCTATTTACTACAAGTACATGTACAAGGTATACAGTCCTAGCTGACTTCAATGACATACTACTATATAGAAAGCCGCTTGTTATGCTGAGCATTTCGGGCAAATTAGGTCATTGTTCCAGGATGCGACCCACACCAGTCGACTAACACCCAGGTACCCATTTTACTGATGGGTGAACGTAGACAACAGCTGTAAAGAAACACACCCAATGTTTCTAGGTGTTCTTCGACAGGTGGGAGGAGGGGGGTTGTCAATGCTTAGCGCATTAAGTCTAGAAGTATGGGGCTGTCCTGACGAGGTCCGTCGATCGGTTTCGTACTTGGTACTCGACTATTTGTACGTTTCATGGGGAATGAGGAAGATTAGGAGTGCAATGCGCATCAGGGCGCTGGCATGTCATTTTTACAGAGCAAAATGTAGAAATCCCTGGCTGGGAATCGAACCCAGACCTTCGCCGTGTGAAGCAAGAGCTTTAGCCACAAGGCCACCAAGATTAATAATAATAATAATAATAATAATAATAATAATAATAATAATAATAATAATAATAATAATAATAATAATAATAATAATAATAATAATAATAATAATAATAATAATAATAATAATAATAATAATAATAATAATATGCTTGGCCGCGTTTTCCTCGATATCTCGTAAGTTACTGACATATTTATTCTTCCTCTTCCACTAAAAATGAACGAAATGAAAATATTCTTTTTAACATTAAACAATGAATGTTTAACAAAATGGTGTTTTTTTCGTAATTGAACTATATTAACCTGCTTGGTCTTGCTATTCATTTATGCAGCATTGCAGGTTCCTGATAATATGCTGATTGCAACATGAAAGGCCTAAAACTATCATTCAACTTCCCCTATGGTTGTTTTCCTTATATATATATATATATATATATATATATATATATATATATATATATATATATATATATATTTGTAAACAATCGCAGACAGGCGATCTTAACTATGCAATAGAAGCCACGGGGGAATCTTTAGCTAAAGTACTTTCACATTTTTCGGTGCGTCATCAGGAGTTATGCAATGTTCCAAAGCAACAATTGAAGGAGTGGGGGAAAGTTTTCTCAACACTGCGACTAGCAAAGGACTCGAACCCATGTTGTTTTGGCCCGCCTCATGGTGAGCGAAAACCACATGATGATCTAACCCATAGGACCACCAAATCCTACAAAAATCACGCACCCAGCAGAGCTATGTGTATTACCGAGATCCGAGGACAAACGGTGGTGTGGGTGCCTCAGAGCTAATTTCATTCTACTCCTGTTTGGTGTACTAGCCTCAACAAGCATCATTTTATATTTTTGTGCAAATATATATATATATATATATATATATATATATATATATATATATATATATATATATATATATATATATATATATATATATATATATATATATATATATATATATATGTATATATATATATATATATATATATATATATATGTATATATATATATATATATATATATATATAGATATATATATATATATGTATATATATATATATATATATATATATATATATATATATATATATATATATATATATATATATATATATATTATTAACACATAGGGTGTTTCCCAAAAAGGTAGTCTGGCCCGACAAAGAAAAACTTTCATCATCATTCACTCCATCACTGTCTTGCCAGAGGCGTGCTTACACTACAGCTACAAAACTGCAACATTAACACCCCTCCTTCAGAGTGTCGGCACTGTACTTCCCATCTCCAGGAATCAAGTCCGGCCTGCCGGTTTCGCTGAAACCTTTATAAATGTTACTTGCTTACACTCCAACAGCACGTCAAGTCCTAAAAACCATTTGTCTCCATTCGCTCCTATCTAACACGCTCACGCACGCTTGCTGGAAGTCCAAGAACCTCGCACACAAAACCTCCTTTACCCCCTCCCTCCAACCTTTTCTAGGACGACCCCTACCCGCCTTCCTTCCGCTACAGATTTATACACTCTCGAAGTCATTCTATTTTGTTCCAATCTCTCTATATGTCCAAACTATCTCAATAACCCCTCCTCAGCCTTCTGGATAATAGTTTTGGTAATCCCACTCCTCCTCCTAATTTCCAAACTACGGATTCTCTGGATTATATTCACACCACACATTGACCTCAGACATGACGTCTCCATTGCCTCCAGCCTTCTCTTACAAAATGACTCTTTAGCAGGTGAGTATCTAGAGTTAGGTCAAGGAACAAGTGGATGTGGTGTTGAAATATTTGACTTCAACGAAACTTAAAATGTGGTCAAGTAGTTTGAGTGTCCAACTGTTACAAAGGTTCCATGGAATAGCGCATTTGAGTGTCCAACTGTTAGTTTGTGAATAATTACGGAAGAGTAAATACCTTAATCTAGTTAACCTTCTAAAATTTTAATAATATTATTCTTTATATATATAGTAATAATTTATATATATAGTAATAATTTCCGTAATTGTGAATAATTACGGAAGAGTAAATACCTTAATCTAGTTAACCTTCTAAAATTTTAATAATATTATTCTTTATATATATAGTAATAATTTAGGTAAAAAAATATTCTTAATCTAAATAATTAAATATGAAACAAATCAGTATAATGAAAATTATTGTATTAGTTTCTAAGAGGATTAGTGTAAATTATTTTATTAAAAAAAAAACATTTATTCTGTAGAATTACGAATTTTCGAGTAATTAAAAATATTGCCGGGAAACTGTTAACTTGCAAGTTATATATAAATAAATTACTCACCTACTGAATTCTTTATAACTGACCATAATTTTTAAAGGAGTGGACCGGTAAGCCAGCTGAAGGCCTCGGTCAGATGACCAAAAGCTCCAACCCGCGTCAGGAAACACTTGTCCTGTTTCCTGACGACCGTTACCTAACCTAACCTAACCTAGCAAGTCATATACATACAGCCATAAATTTCTCTAAATGTATATAGCTGAGAAATTACTTTAATTCTTGTGCAGTTGATAATATACACACCTAACAAACAAATGATGTCTTCCCACAGACGTGTGGAGGCAGCAGCGGTAACTACGGGGAGTTATTATTGACGGGAGCCACAGCAAGGACGCCACCACCCCAGCAGCTGCCATACCACGCTCTGGATCACCAACATGTGAAGCACCACCACCACCACCCATACTCACTCACAGCTACTAGCACTCCCACACACATTCTCCACCACACCCCACACACCGCCTACCCTAAGTTACTCATGCACCAGCAACAGCAGCAACAAGAACAACAAAAACAGCGGAAGCAAGAACCTATGCAACAGCGGCACCAACAACAACCGCAGAATTCTCTTCAACAGCATTATCAGCAACGACCTATTTGGACACCATCTGTTACGACAATAGTTCGACGACACTCCCTCCGTCGCGACCCCTACAAGTGCGACCACGAGGTTTCTGTTCCACTAAACGCCACCCAGAAGGAAAGTTCTGTGTAAGAGTGAGCATTTCACATCACGCTTAGCCTGGTTTTTGGTTCCTGTTGTGGCACTCATTTTATTAAACCTTTTTTTGTCGTTATTATGTTGGCTCTCATGCGGCCGTTATTGTGTTGGCCCTTTTATGGCCTCTTCGTTGTCTTTTCATAGACGGTCGTCTAGTGGCCCCTGACAGTATAAGCCTTTTATTGACACTTATCGAACTGGTTCTCTCATAGCCTTTATTAATATGATCCTCTTGTAATCATTTACGTGTTGGCCCCCAGGTGGTCGTTATTGTGTTGGCCATCCAGTGGTCCTATGTGTCAATTTTATAGTAGTCCCAAATGCGTTGACCATCTAATAGCCCAAACTGTGTTGCTTTACTTGGACCCCTTTTGTATTGTCCCCTAATGACTTCTACTATGTTGGCCCTGCAGTGGCCTGTACCGTGTTAGCCCTCTAGTGGCATATATTGGCCCTTGCGTGTGATGGCACTGTATTGGTCCTTAGTGGCCCATACTCTGCTAGTCTTTTCGTAGTCGTTATTGCTGTGACCCTTTGTTTGTCTTCTCGTGGCTTATATTGTGTTAGTCATCTTGTGGTTCTTACTGTGTTGACAATCTTATGGTCTTCTTGGGTCCTATATTCCAAACTTTCAGCTAAACTGAGGCTGAGGAAGAATGATTACTATGTACAGTGGGATCCAACAAGAGTCAACTAAGGTGTTAGGAAAGTCCTCACAGACAGTGGGATTAAAGTGATTCAAACCCACATATTTATTTACTGTGCCTATTCTCATCCACGCCAGTTCTCATCCACACGTGGATGAGAACATTAATAACCAGGAATCTCTTTTTAGTTAAGTGAACAGCAGAACTAGTCATAAGAAAACTAACACTTATTAGCTATCTATTTACTTCTAGGTGAACATACGCAGCAGATGTGGATACTATCTCCAATGTATCTACTTCCTTACCAGTGAACAGGTACAGGTACAGGTACAGGTAGATGTTAAGGAGGACATCTTCTTTGCTACTTACCGCAAGGTGAACAAGGACAGCAGGTGTAATCAGAAATATTCCGAGCACCTGTTTACTGATATATGACTATAAGTACATAAAAATATACTAACACCCAGGTACCTATTTACCGCTATGTGAGCAACTGTAGCAAATGTAAGGAGACTAACACATAGACATCTATTTTCTCTTCGGTAAACAGGGATAGCAGGAGAAAGGAGACTAGCACTTAGGTATATATTTAATGCCAGGTGAAAAAGGACAGCGAGCGTAAGAATACTAACACACAGACACATTTTTAATGTCGAATAGCTGCTATTGCCAAGAACAAATATTTTGGTTTCCTCAGCACTGTCTTCCTTCTATTTCTATTTTCTTCTAGGTGAACAGGGAAAATTGGGACAAGGAAAATAACATCAATGAATCTATTCTAAGTTGAACAGGGCACCAAGAGTACCTATTTTCTGGTATTTGAACGTGTGTAGCAGATGTAAGGAACCTTACCCTATTTTATCAATTTACTGCTGAGTGAACAGGGAAAGCAGGTATCCATTTTTTGTTAGTTGAAAAAGGCATTAGCAGCAAGGAAACTAACACCCAGATACCTATTTACCCTATTTACTGGTAGTGGATCGTGGGTAGACGCTTAAGAAGCCTAGCTGCCATTGAATAGAACCGAAATTTAAAACAATAAATACAAACGAAGGAAAGAACTGTAAGAAATAATTGCAACGTGAGCGCAACCATTAGTGAGGGATGTATTGAAGGTCAGTTCATTACGCAGCGTCACAACACGGGTCGACACAGTTCAAAATGGCTGAGAGTAAGCCACACTAATTAATGTACGTGAATGACAGAGAGTAAGCCACACTACTTAGTGTACGTGAATGACAGAGAGTAAGCCACACTACTTAGTGTACGTGAATGACAGAGAGTAAGCCACACTACTTAATGTACGTGAATGACAGAGAGTAAGCCACACTACTTAGTGTACGTGAATGACAGAGTAAGCCACGCTACTTAATGTACGTGAATGACAGAGTAAGCCACACTACTTAGTGTACGTGAATGACAGAGAGTAAGCCACACTACTTAATGTACGTGAATGACAGAGAGTAAGCCACACTACTTAATGTACGTGAATGACAGAGAGTAAGCCACACTATTAATGTACGTGAATGACAAGAGTAAGCCACACTACTTAGTGTGAGTGAATGACAGAGGTAAGCCACACTACTTATGTCGTGAATGACAGAGAGTAAGCCACACTATAATGTACGTGAATGACAGAGAGTAAGCCACACTACTTAGTGTGAGTGAATGACAGAGAGTAAGCCACACTACTTAATGACGTGAATGACAGAGAGTAAGCCACACTACTTAGTGTGAGTGAATGACAGAGTAAGCCACACTACTTAATGTACGTGAATGACAGAGTAAGTTACACTACTTAATGTACGTGAATGACAGAGAGTAAGCCACACTACTTATGTACGTGAATGACAGAGAACACACTAGCTTAGTTGGTACGTGAATGACAGAGAAATCTTCACACTTGTGTACGTGAGTCGAGAGTAACACATACTTAGTGGTACTGAATGAAGATAGTAAGCACTGACTTGTGAATGTGATGACAAGTAGCCACATCCTACTCAATGTACGGAATGACAGAGTAACCACCTCTTATGTACGTATACAGAAGTAAGCCACACTCTTAATGTACGTGATATGCGACCAAGCTTGACATTTTGGCCTCAGTGCCCAAGGACGTGAACAATCTTCGACTTCTGTACCGCCGTCGTGGAGATGGAAATACAGTGGCGGTACTCTTAAGAAAGTTAAGGTTACGTGGATCTTTTGAAATTTGATACCACTTGCCATCCATCCCTCTCACTCACACTTACACTCGCCATCCATCCCTCTCACTTATATTCTACACTGCCATCCATCCATCTTACACTCTACACTCGCCATCCATCCCTCTCACTCACACTCTACACTCGCCATCCATCCCTCTCACTCACACTCTACACTCGCCCTCCATCCCTCTCACTCACACTCTACCACTCGCCATCCATCCCTCTCACTCACACTCTACCACGCCCTCCATCCCTCTCACTCCACTCTACCACTCACCATCACATCCCTTTCATTTCACTCTACCACTCGCCATCCATCCCTCTCACTCATACTCTACACTCGCCATCCATCCCTCTCACTCACACTCTCCCTCTCGCCATCCATCCCTCTCACTCATACTCTACACTCGCCATCCATCCCTCTCACTCACACTCCCCTCATCCCATCCATCCTCTCACTCACACTCTACCACTCGCCATCCATCCCTCTCACACCTCTACCACTCGCCCTCCATCCCTCTCACTCACACTCTACCTCGCCTCCATCCCTCTCACTCACACTCTACACTCGCCAGCCATCCCTCTCACTCACACCTCCAGTCGCCATCTATCCCTATCACTCACACTCTACCACTCGCCATCCATCCCTCTCACACTCTACCACTCGCCATCCATCCCTCTCAATCATACTCTACATGCCATCTATCCTCTCACTTACACTCTACAGTCGCCATCCATCCTCTCACTCTCACTCTATCCACCTCTGCCATCCATCTCCTCTCACTCACATTTACCACTCGCCATCCATCCCTCTCACTCACACTCTACCACTCGCCATCTATCCCTCTCACTCACACTCTACCACTCGCCCTCCATCCCTCTCACTCACACTCTACCACTCGCCATCCATCCCTCTCACTCACACTCTTCCACTTGCCATCCATCCCTCTTACTCACACTCTACCACTCGCCATCCATCCCTTTCACTCACACTCTACCACTCGCCATCCATCCCTCTCACTCACACTCTACCACTCGCCCTCAATCCCTCTCACTCACATTCCACCTCTCGCTATCCATCCCTCCCACTCACACTTCACCACTTGCCCTCCAATCCTCCCACTCATACTCCATCACTCGCTATCCATTCCTCCCACTCACACTCCACCACTCGCCCTCCATCCTTCAAACTCACACTCTACCACTCGCCCTCCATCCCTCCAACTCACACTCCACCACTCGCCGTCCATCCTTCCCCTCACACTCCACCACTAGCCCTCCATCCCTCCAAATCACACTCCACCACTCACCCTCCATCCCTCCCACTCACACTCTACCACTCGCTCTTCATCCCTCCCACTCACACTCTACCACTCGCCCTCCATCCCTCTCATTCACACCCTAACACTCGCCCTCCATCCCTCTCACTCACACTGCACCCTCCCTCCAACACTCCACCACTCACTGTCCCCACTGCCTCTCACACTCCAACACTCACCCTCCCACTCCCTCCAAACTCCACTAACTCTCATCCACTCCCTCCAACACTCCACCACTGACCCTCCACCTCTCCCCCCACAGTATACTACTCACCTTGCGACAATCCCTCTCACACTGCAACACTCGCCCTCCACCACCCCTATCACACTCAATCATTGGTCTTTAACCACTCGTCCACCTCCAGTCTCTCTCACTCCAACACTCACCCACCACCACCACCACTTCATCTCAAACTTATCCTCACCTCACGATCATATATATATATATATATATATATATATATATATATATATATATATATATATATATATATATATATATATATATATATATATATATATATATCAACGACTAGCTATGAATTCGAACCCACGCTGCTTTGGCCCGCCTCATGGTGAGCGCAAACCCAGGACGCTCTAACCCACAGGCCCACGCAATCCTACAAGAAACAAGCACTCAGCAAAGCTAGGTGTGCCTCTGAGCTAATTTCATTCTCCTCCCCGTTTGGTATATATAAATATTTTTTTTTTATTAATACATAGGCCGTTTCCCACCAAGGCAGAGTGGCCCGACAAAGAAAACTTCATCATCATTCACTCCATCACTGTCTTGCCAGAGTCGTGCTTCACTACAGCTACAAACTGCAACATTAACACCCTCCTTCAGAGTGCCGGCACTGTACTTCCCATCTCCAGGAATCAAGGCCGGCCTGCCGGTTTCCCTGAAACCATTCATAAATGTTACCTTGCTTACACTCCAACAGCACGTCAAGTCATAAAAACCATTTGTCTCCATTCGCTCCTATCTAACACGCTCACACACGCTTGCTGGAAGTCCAAGCCCTCGCACACAAAACCTCCTTTCCCTCCTCCAACCTTTTCTAGGCCGACCCCTACCCGCCTTCCTCCACTACAGATTTATACACTCTCGAAATCATTCTTTTGTTCCAACCTTCTATATGTCCAAACCATCTCAATAACCCTCCTCAGCTTTCTGGATAATAGTTTGGTAATCCCACACCTCCTCTAATCTCCAAACTACGGATTCTCTGCATTATATTCACACCACATTGCCCTCAGACATGACATCTCCACTGCCTCCAGCCTTCTCCTTGTTGCAACATTCACAACCCATGTCTCACACCCATACAAGAGTGTTGGTATAACTATACTCTCATACATTCCCCTCTTTATTTTTATGGATAAAGTTCTCTGTCTCCACAAGCTCCTCAGAGCACCACTCACCTCTTTTCCTTGTTAATTCTACGATTCACCTCATCCTTCATATACCCATCTGCTGACACATCCACTGCCAAATATCTGAAAACATTCACCTCCTCCATACTCTCTCCCTCCAATCTGATATCCAATCTTCCGTTATCTATTTTTTTTGTTACCTCATCACTTTTCTCTTTCCTATATTCACTTTTAATTTCCTTCTTTACATACCTTACCAAACTCATCCACCAACCTCAGAAACTTCTCTTCAGAATCTCCCAAAAGCACAGTGTCATCAGCAAAGAGCAACTGTGACAACTCCCACTTTGTGTTAGATTCTTTATCTTTTAAACCCACACCTCTTGCCAACACCGAGCATTCACTCTCTTACAACTCCAAAAAAATATAATGAACAACCACGGTGACATCACATATCCTGTCTGAGGCCTACTTATATATATATGTATATATATATATATTATATATATATATATATATATATATATATATATATATATATATATATATATATATATATATATATTCTTTCTTCTTTCAACACGTCGGCTGTCTCCCACCGAGGCATGGTGGCCCAAAAGGAAAAACGAAAGTTTCTCCTTTTACATTTAGTAATATATACAGGAGAAGGGGTTACTAGCCCCTTGCTCCCGACATTTTAGTCGCCTCTTACGACACGCATGGCTTACGGAGGAAGAATTCTGTTCCACTTCCCCATGGAGATAAGAGGAAATAAGAACAAGAACTAGGAAGAAAATAGAAGAAAACCCAGAGGGGTGTGTATATATATGCCTGTACATGAATGGTAGTGTGACCTAAGTGTAAGTATAAGTAGCAAGATGTACCTGAAACCTTGCATGTTTATGAGACAGAAAAGACACATCATGTAAAACAACTACAGGCTTCTGTTTTACACTCACTTGGCAGGACGGTAGTACCTCCCTGGGCGGTTGCTGTCTACCAACCCACTACCTAGGATATATATATATATATATATATATATATATATTATATATATATATATATATATATATATATATATATGATATAATATATAACACTTTTTAACTGGGGTTCGCTCGAACATCGTACCGCTTCAGAGATAATGTACGCATCACCTTAGCACTGGCCTAGTGTTAGGTGATGCGTCATTGTGTTGTCTCTGGAGGCGGTACAATGTTCGTAGGGTCGAATCCTGGCCCGCAGTTTGGTAAATGATTTAAAATCACTTGTTTCGTGATTTCATTGCTATAAATAAATATATCTATCTATCTATATATATAAATATATGTAAATATATATATATATATATATATATATAAATATATAATATATATATATATATATATATATATATATATATATATATATATATATATATATATATATATATATATATATATATATATATATATACATTTTTTTTTCTATGTAGGAGGTAGCACCTCTAGAACTTGCTGGAGACCCTCATCCTCAGAGAAGACAATAAACGTACCTCAGAGAAAACTCGAGGTTCTCCCCGGAGCTGTTAGAATATTTTCTTCTCCTACCACTCCCTATATATATTGAATGAGTGTTTTATTAATAGACAGAATACATTGACAGAAAACTCAAAACATGAACATGAATACATTGTTACAATATATCAAAGATTATGAATCTCTTCCAGCTCCTCCGAAGCCGGACGCGAGCCCAGTACGCAGCATGCATTTCCCCTCTGGATGGCCATGCTGAGGAGTTGAAACATGAAAGTGGCTGCCCTTGGGTCCCTGGTGGTGTCGATGAGTCTGGAACCCAGTTCTTTAAGGAAACGTGTTGCATTTTTCCCCATGATCCCAAGGTCTCTGATCCCACTGGGACAAATTTATACTGTTGGCTTATGTCCCTTACTTGCCGATCTTGTACTCCTCCCTGTGGTCAGCAGCTCCTCCCTGTCGCCCGACACTGTGATGGATGTAGGTGACAGCCAGTGTCGACACACAGGTATAGTCCCATGCTAAGAGCTTGCCACTATTCCAAGGATAGATGGTGATCCTGTAGGGGCGGTTTGCTGGGTTGTGGGCATTGTTGGCTGCTAGTGATCGAGGCTCTCTCTCGGCTGGACATCCAGCTGTAGCAAGGGTTCTCTTTATGATGTCGTTGACTTCATTGTGTCTTGCATGCCAGCCCTTGGTTTTGGAACAGTTAAGACCATGTAGACCATATTGGTCGGCTTGCGCATCACTGCAAATACACGTATATTCCGTGTGAATAGGGGCAGCAAGGCGCAGAGCCACTGCAATACGAAGGGTCTTAGGGTTGAGGCGTGTTTCCATGGCCGAAATGGGAACTGTTTGGAGGAAGTCCCCAGAGTGATGTGCACTCACAGCTAGGAGACGGGCAGTCTCCCTGTCTGATGTTATAGCCCTAAGCATATTGGCAAGTATATTTTCAGTGATGGGGCCGTCCCAGCTTGACTGTTTGTAGGCCAGTTCTTCACTAGGTTTTGGTGTTGGAACAGCAAGAGTCTCCCATTCAGTGATGGCACTGGTGTAGCTAAGGTCCTGTATTCCTGCTGAATCACTGAGATTGTCTGGAAGAATTTGTTTTATTAGCTCATTTGATGCTATGGAAGAGGATAAGAAAGCTGGTAGGGCAATCTGGGAGGATTTGCGTACTCCCAGCCCCCCAAGCCTGACTGGAAGTGAGGCTTGCAACCACTGACCATCTTCGAGGGAAAGATTCAATACACTACTACGGCTAGCCATGGGGATCGAACCCGTGTTGTTTTAGCCCGCCTCGTATATTTAATGCTTGTGGAGGCTACTACACCAAACAGAGAATAGAATGAAATTAGCTCTGATGCAACCACATCATCGTATGTGCTCGCAACATGAAGAAACCCTAGTTCGCTAGGCTCATGTTGTTTGTAGGAATGTAAGGTCGAGTGGTTCAGAGCGTGAATTTTCACTTCTGTTTCCACGAGGCGATCTAAACCAACATGGGTTCGATCCCCCAGCTAGCCGCAGTTTGTTATTTATATTAATATATGTATATATATATATATATATATATATATATATATATATATATATATATATATATATATATATATATATATATATACATATATATGTATATATATATATATATATATATATATATATATATATATATATATATATATATATATATATATATATATATATATGCAAAAAGATCACAGTAAACAGGTGATATCAATATATGCAAGACAACCACTATGAAAAATAGAAGAATTCCAAGCGCTTTCGTGACTACTCACATTATCAAGGAACTATAAAAGGAAACGAGAAGAAGGCTTATAAAGAGGCAGAATACACCTCAAAGTCACATCAACTAACAAAGACAACACTCACAGTAGCGTAACATCTCACGACTCTGTGAAGAGGAACATAAGAAAGGACCTGAAACTTTTTCCCAAGAATTAAGATTAGTCCAATTTATCATTAAATTCTTCCCAAATTTTATTAATTATAAATGAATCCAATTTATATAAACCAAAAGAAATATTCATATTATTTTCAAAACTTCTTTTAATGAAACATGATTCTATTATATTCCTCTCAACCATGGACTTGCTTGATACAACCTTCTCAGCATTTTGAAAATCAATTATATGGTTAAAGTCTCTCACATGAATAAATAGAGCATTAGAATCTTGTCCAGTTCTAATGCTATATTTATGTTGTTTTAATCTTAGTTCAAGACATTTACCAGTTTGACCATAATAAACTTTATCGCATATTTTACAGGGAATCTTATAGACACATCCGTCAGCATTTTGGGGGGAATTTTTTATCAAAAGTCTTTTTACTGTATCAAGATTTTTAAATACAACTTTGATATTAAAATTCTTAAGAAAAGAAGGCATATCAACCAAGTTATCATGGTAAGGGAGAACCAACATATTTTTGGTTGAATAAGGTTGGTTGTCCATTTTTGGATTGTAAAAAGTATTCCTAGCTATTTTAAAAGATTTATCAATTATGTTTCTTGGGTATTTTAAATCATTAGCTATTTCATAAATTTTAGAGATTTCTTCATCTATGAACTCTGGACTACAAATGCGTAAAGCTCTCAAAAACATAGAAGAGAAAACCGACACTTTAACTCTATCTATCTTATGTTTCTCTTCACAGAGTCGTGAGATGTTACGCTACTGTGAGGTGTTGTCTTTGTTAGTGTGATGTGACTGTGAGGTGTATTCTGCCTCTTTATAAGCCTTCTTCTCACGTTTCCTTTTATAGTTCCTTGATAATGTGAGTAGTCACGAAAGCGCTTGGAATTCTTCTATTTTTTCATAGTGGTTGTCTTGCGATATATATATAAATATATATATATATATATATATATATATATATATATATATATATATATATATATATATATATATATATATATATATATATATATATATATATATATATATATATATATATATATATATATATATATATATATATATATATATATATATATATATATATATATATATATATATATATATATATATAGTTGTCTATTCGGCACGATATATATATATATATATATATATATATATATATATATGTCGTGCCGAATAAGGCAAGCTAAAATTTGTGCATGCAAAAATTTCGCAAAAATCATTCTGAACCTAACGAAAAAAATATGTTTCATTGTGTTTGTTTATTATTAAATTATTGTAAACTTAACTAAAATCTATTTAGTTAGATTAGGCTAAATTAAATTGCGTTTGTTATAATAAGGTTAGTACAGTAAAGAAGAAGTTTCTCTTACTGAACAATATTTGAAGCTTCATTTTAGTATATATATATATATATATATATATATATATATATATATATATATATATATATATACTGATTACTGTGGAGAAAATTCTCCAGGAGGAGGGTATCAGCTCCTTCAGCCCCTTTAATTACGCCCTCTGAGGGACTCAGCCCTTCAGAGGGGCTGATAGCGTCTAGCTTCCTGATCAACAGTTTAATAATTACCACATGTTTGTACTCTGGAACGTCACAGAGGTCACGTATGCAACGCCTCTTGGTCACGTATGCAATGCTTCTTGGGAGTAGTGTTAGTTTATAAGAGTGACAGACAATTGAGGAAAATGACTCTGCCGTAGCAGGAAAAGTACAAAACCTCCTGCATCACTTTATACACATGTGGGACAATCATGAACTCTCAGTGATCGAGACATATCAAGAAATCAAGCTTAATAAAAGACAACAATTTCATGAAGTGTGTTGAACTGCCTGTAGTAACATTAATGTGAATTTAAACAATTGAAAGACAAGTGTACCATTGAGTGTTGCGAATTTCCAGACTGAGTGGAATACATTGACCTTCTTATAAATACTATTATTCAATCAAGACACCGGATACCCGGGTAAATTAAGGGTCCGATACAAATACCCAGGTAAGTCTGCTTAGACATAGGGTGGTTCAGTTGAAGAATAGTGTCTTTAAGAATGTCCAGGTATTCCACTCAGTCTGGAAATTCGCAACACTCACAGGTACACTTAATTGTCTTTCAATCGTTTAAATTCACAGTAATGTTACTACAGGCAGTTCAATACACTTCCTGTAATTGTTCTACTGCAAATGTGGATTGTCTTTTATTAACAAAACGCACGATCACTAGTGTCTTTGTTATTATAGGGTGAAGCAGGCGTTGTCTTACTGAGTTTAATAGCAATCTAACCCGCGGCGCCCTCCGCCGCCTTGGTGCGGCCCTATATAGCTGACCTAAGCACCATTTCCCTACTTGCTTAACTCTGCAACAGTTTGCAACACAAATGCTTGATTTCTTGATATGTCTCGATCACTGAGAGTTCATGATTGTCCCACATGTGTATAAAGTGATGCAGGAGTTTTTGTACTTTTCCTGCTACGGCAGAGTCATTTTCCTCAATTGTCTGTCACTCGTATACACTAACACTACTTCCAAGAGGCATTACATACGTGACCAAGAGGCGTTGCATACGTGACCAAGAGGTGTTATATATGTGACCTCTGTGACGTTCCAGAGTACAAACAGAGGGCTTAAAGGGGCTGAAGGGCTCAAAGGGCTGATACCCCCCTCCTGGAGAATTTTCTCCACAATTACTATATCTCAGTTTAAGTGTGTATACGTTGCTATTATCATTTATTTTATTTTATTGTTATTTCATAATTATTATTATTATTATTATTATTATTATTATTATTATTATTATTATTATTATTGGTGTTATTGCTAATACATTTTAGTAATTATATCAATAATATTAATGTATTCCCGGGATGTATTCAGTCATGTTTGATCCAGGGAAGGGAAAGACAGCTCTTTTTTTTTTTCAAAATCCCTTCACTTGAAACAAGGCTCCCCCACTCATGAAAGGCCCCACTCATGAAAGGCCCCACTCATGAAAGGTATATATGCAAGATATGAGGACCTTTATGGTGTATTGCACGCTCTCCTCTGTGAGGAACAATGCAAATTATTCCTCCATGAGGAACTTAGCGATTCACTCCTAATCGAGTAATTTAGTAAACTAACTTAACTGTTTACTATCTCATCACATGTAGATTTTATTATGAGACAGATGACTGCTTCTACTCGCATTTATTATTACAGAGCTTCATGGATGTGTATGGCATAGATCATCCTGTATGTATATTAAAGTGCCAACTAAATCTTGTGTTATTTCACAAGAAAATCATACCTGGGTAGTGTATTTAATCAATTTATCAACCATATTTGTAAATGTAATAATTGTATTTTTATATATGAATAAAGAATTTATTGTATGAGTATGTTTATTGCTAAACCTAAAATTCTGATGACGTACTTAATATGCAAATAATCTTTTGAACGATACACCAGTAAGGATTTATCAACACAAAGTATGGTAAAGGCTCGAACCTCCGTTCATGTAGAATATTCCACACATAAATATTGTTACACGATCGAATAAATCACGTACTAATTTCTAGAGCATATACGGCAGTGAGTTGAGGTGAGGTGAAGTGTAACACAGGTAATATCCCTAGGATAATATTGTTCCCCAAACGTCTATTCTAATTAAAGTTCTTAGAAATAAAGATTAGTACAAGTTCAAGATAAACTCTCTCATTGTGTCGTTCTTCGACAAATTAAAGTTTGTTATTTCGTCTGGTCAAATAATTGTCGGAATTTTGGTGGACTATGCAATCGTTGATTAAGTTGTCCATAAGAACATAAGAAAGAAGGAACACTGCAGCAGGCCTACTGGCCCATGCGAGGCAGGTCCAATTCTCCCACCGGCTTAAGCCAATGCCTTAACCTAGTCAGGTCAGTCACATTCACTTAAGGGAGGAGCACGGCATCTGACCTAGTAGCACAAGCTAGTCAGGTCCAACTCACACCCACCCACACCCACTCAGGTATTTATCCAACCTATTTTTAAAACTACACGTCTTAGCTTCTATGACGGTACTCGGGAGTTTGTTCCACTCATCCACAACTCTATTACCAAACCAGTGCTTTCCTATATCCTTCTTGAATCTGAATTTTTCCAGCTTAAAACCATTCCTGTGAGTCCTGTCTAGGTTAGATATTTTTATCACGCTATTTACATCCCCTCTATTAAATCCTGTTTTCCATTTATACACCTCAATCATATCCCCTCTAATTCTACGCCTTTCTAGAGAGTGCAGATTCAAGGCCCTCAGTCTATCCGCATAGGGGAGATTTCTGATACATTGGATCAACTTTATCATCCTCCTTTGTACGTTTTCCGGTGCATTTATATCCATTCTGTAATACGGTGACCAGAACTGTGCAGCATAATCTAAATAAAACCTAACCAAAGATATATAGAGTTGAAGAACAACCTGAGGACTTCTATTATTTATACTTCTTGATATGAAGCCAAGGATCCTGTTAGCTTTTTGCGAACACTGATGCACTGTTGTCTTGGTTTCAGATCACTGCTAACCTGAACTCCTAAATCCTTCTCGCAATCTGTAATATTATTATCTACATTATTTAGTTTATATGTGGCATGTTTATTTTCCTGTCCAACATTTAGAACTTTGCATTTGTCTATATTAAACTGCATCTGCCACTTCTCCGACCACTACATCAGTCTATTCAAATCATCCTGGAGTGCTCTAATGTCCTCATTACAATGAATTGTACTGCCTATTTTGGTGTCATCAGCAAATTTGCTTATGTCGCTATTTATTCCCTCATCTATGTCGTTTATGTAAATTGTCAACAAGGGGCCTAACACTGACCCCTGTGGAACACAGCTTGTGACAGGCCCCAATTATGATTTCTCCCCATTTATGCAAACTCTCTGCTGCCTATTTGTCAACCATGCCTCTACCCAGGAAAAAATTTCTCCTCTTATTCCGTGTGCCTTAAGTTTCCTCAATAGCCTCTGATGAGGCACTCTATTGAAATCCTTACTGTAGTCCATATACACAATATTATATTCAATACCATGATCTACCTCCTCAAATACCTTAGTGAAGAAAGTTAGTAAATTCGTAAGACAGGAATGCCCCTTTGTAAAACCGTGCTGAGATTCATTAATCAATTTATGCCTTTCAAGATGGTTACGAATTGCTTCGGCAATTTTCCCACTATGGAGGTAAGGCTTATTGGTCTATAGTTAGAAGCTAAGGACCTGTCACCTGCCTTGTAAATAGGTATTACATTTGCCATTTTCCAACTGGCGCTATGCCAGTTTGTAGTGATATATTGAAAAGATTAGCCGAAGGTATGCTAAATTCCTCTTTACATTCCTTTAAAACCCTCGCAAACAGTTCATCAGGGCATGGGGATTTGTTTGGTTTTAATATCTCTATTTGTCTGAGGACCATGTCACTAGTTACCCCAGTAGTGCATAGTTTATTATCGTCCTGTTCTACATAATTGATTATTTCTGGAATTTCGCTAGTATCTTCCTGAGTAAAAGCTGAGAAGAAGTAGGTATTGAAAAGTTCACACATTTCCTTATCACTCTCAATGATCTGACCTCAGTTACTCTTAAGTAGGCCTATCTTGTCCCTAATCTTACTTCTGTATACCTGAAAGAATCCTTTTGAGTTAGCCTGTGATTCCCTTGCGACTTTAGCCTCATAATCCCTTTTTGCTTTTCTTATTCCTTTTTTATATCTCTCTTTAATTGAATATATTGATTTCTTAACTGTCCATCCTCTCTTTTGATACGCCTATATGTGCCTCTGTTTTGACCAATGAGATGTTTTAATCTATTGTTTTTCAATTTGGGATCATTTTTGTTAGATCTAATTTCCCTACTCGGAACAAAAGTTGTCTGGGCAGCTAGAACTACGCTCTGAAACACGTCATATTGGCAACCAACACCACCTACCTGACCCATAGTCAGGTCATCCTAATTTAGCCCATCCAGGTAATTTCTCAGTCCCATGAAGTCGGCCAAACCTAAATCTGGGATAGACACTTGATTGAACTTACCTGGGTAATTTCATGATATATTGAAACGAAGTGATTTGTGATCGCTTTCCCATGCTCATCATTAACCTCAAGATTATTAACTAGTGATTCCTTGTTGGCAGGAGCCAAGTCAAGCAGGTTGTTTCCTCTAGTTGGTTCTGTCACAAACTGTTTTAAAAAGCAATCCTGAACCTATCATCTTGATGGCATGTTGGTGTTCTGTAATGCATTCTTGGAGGTCCCTTAGAGTCTCACCCGCATTGATTTGGTCACACTTGTTACAAGAAAGACTGTATGCTGCTACAGTAACTGTATTATGTTCATAAAAATTATATCTGGTGAGAGCCTTGATGGTAGTTCAGTTAGTCATGACTATGTTGAGTTTGCTATTATTGAAAATTGTTGAGATGAGTTTGGAACTGAGTTGTTTTGAAGGTGCAGACAGTTGTTTTGATGGTGATAGGATTTGTAAAGTAAATTTTATCTAGGTATGACATCCGCAGATTGATGACATGACAAGGGTAGTAAAGTTGGTGAAGACATGATCAATGAAAGAGCAACCTTTTCGAAGACATTAAGTACCGCAGATGTAACGAGTTTTGAAGAAGAAATCTTTGAGAGCATAGTATTTGTCTTGAGTGGACGTGGAGTAGATCAAGTTATTTTTAGTGTTACGAGAGACCTTGAAATAACGATAATGGTCAACTTATTTAAATACCTGAGAAGGGGAACGTGCCGTTTGATTCCTTTTCAGGTGTAAATTTTATGCTGGGTTAAACTTGTCTATATTTACTTCAGAAATTAGTCATACTAAATCTTTTATGTGTAATATTGATAATGTAATAATGTTATAATTACTAACAAAATGTTAGGTAAATGGACACAAATGCAATTAATGTGACATTTTTATTAAGGCAACGTTTCACTCTCTAGGGGTTTTGTCTTGCCGTTACAAACAGTTCTAGGACGCAGATGGTATTTATAGATAGGTACCATGTGAGGTGAAGGATTAGTAGTAGTACTAGTAGTAATAATAGTGGTAGTAGTAGTTGCAGTAGTAGTAGTAAGAGTGGAGGTAATTCTAGGTTGCTATGTGATGGCAGGGTTTATTATTTTCAGTAGAATTCTGGCTAATACCTACGAAATGACGAAGCTGCTTTTATTTTTTTGAGTAGCGTCTGAAATGGAGATTAAAGATGACTGAAGACACCTGCAAGCATCCGCAGGTGTTAATGCCTTGAGTCATCATTAATCGCTATAGTTACTCAAAACAATAAACGCTGCCATCACATAACAACGTAGTGTTACCTCCATTCATACGAGTACTACAGTAACTACTATACCAGTACTACACTACTACTACTATTATTACTACTACTACTATTACTACTACTACCACCTATCTTTCGCCTCACGAGTACCTATATATATAAACTGTCAGTGTTCTTGTAATGTTTGTAAACTTTTGACAAACCTCCTCACCGGATTTCGCTATATTGACGACATTCTCATTTGTTTCTGTTTACCAAACATTGAGAATGGCCTTCAACACATAGCGAACTCCAATGACAAATGAGATGACATAGGAAAAAAAATCATTTAAAAAATGTTCCATAAAGAGGTACGTACTTGATTATTGCCACAATATAGCATTTGATAACTGCAAACTAGTGTTCATATCAGGTCAAAGCATTGGCTTATTTGAGTACAATTTAATTTCAACAAAACAATTATTGCAGATGTGTTGGATGATAGAGCTGTAAGAGATAATTAGCACAATGGATCTCAAAATCTGAAGGGTCAAAAAATCTAGGGAAGGTGTTAGCCATTCAAATTCAGATTAGTAGAGGTCAGGTAATATTTCCTTATGGTGGCGGTTAACATATTTGCTTCTCATTCCAACATAAGAAGCCAGATGAGGAGGTGATAATGAAACCAGTTTGAGCGTTGAATCTTTTAATCTCATCAAAATCTAGAGAAATAGCAAGTTTCCTTTTTTTTTATTTTTAAATTATTGGATGTATATAATTGTATTTGAAATTCTGTTTATAATACATAATTCCAGTTCTTTCTTCTTTCCACATACAGTTTTCTTTTATTGGTGCTACTATTATACGGCATCTCATAAAATTATTTTTCTACTCATAGAAATTAGAACAAATTAGTTCTTTGCTAATACCTTTATCTTTTTTCATTCATAGCATTAACTATCAATTCTTTACGATCATCTGTTCTAATTCGACACACAGTCAAACGACCCACCATTTACTAGATGATCAACTTGCAAGCAAGTTATGCCGAGAACTGTCTTGGTCGACGAATGATGTGAAAGTCTTCTTTTTTTTATATATTTTATTTAAAATCCAGTATTACATCACACAGAAACAATTAATTATCAAGAAACAGTAAGAAGCCAAAACCTACACTTTTTCACCAGTGTGATTACATATAACTGAATTAAGGTACTTTCGTAAATGACATTAATAACATTAAGATTGAAAAAAAATTTAGTGTTAAGACAGTAGACATTATGAATAACCTTAACCTACCCAATAAGAATCTCTAAATCTCCAATATCTTAATTTAACTCAAGTATACACACTTTCATTTTCATTATTTTCTTTACAAAAACAAACTCTATGGGACATCAAGACGGGAGAAAACCCAGGGAAAGCATTCCCATACATCCAAACCCTGACCCTACACCTAACTGCAAATCTCCATTATACAAAACCATTGAACACTTACAAAGCCCCGTTTATAATATTTTTAAAGCACATATCGTCACTATAATGAGTAGCACTTTCACGCTAAAATTAACTGAAGCAATTTTACAAAAACCTTCCACCCTAAATACAATTAACCAACTGTCCTCCTAATGAGAATAACAAACATAAACAGTTATTACATATGCTATAAAAGCACTGCATAGCAGAAACCTTACCCCCGTTTATTTACTTACACAATTTCAATACACCCGGGACAGAACCACGGAGGAATGACTAAGGAAACTGGAATTTAACATAAAAAGGCATCCGGTGGTCATAATTTTGAAACATATGCAATATATATACATATTACATAGATAATATATAATATACTACACAAACATATATATAATCAAAACCACAAAGAAAACCTTAAACTGACAATCAATATGTAACCCCAAAAGGGATCAAAAGCATACAAGTATTGATATATCTACAACAATTACAACTAAGTCTCTTGGTAATATGAACCATCAACAATAATAAAGAAAATTCTAGACACATACTCATAACATGAGAGATCTCCTTAACAGTCATGAAAGTGGTGTCCGTGCCCTGGCTCCCACACCTCACGGTGACGGAGTCTACGGACCAGACCCATCCAGTTTCAATACATATCAAAGACAATAATATAGAATACCTCATAATACCTTATTTCTGTTTGTTTGTTTTTTATACAAAACTAAAACACAAACATACAATATAAAATATGAGAATAATCCCATATATCAAGAATTGATAGCTATAATAATTCCAATAATACTTCAACAAAATTTTTGAAGTGAAAGACCGATAAAGGGAAAACAAAACTAAACTAAGGGTGCACACCTGGCCCCCAATAAGGCAAACCCCCATTGGAAAACCCCTGAAACCCAAAAATGAAAACCAAAAAAACTGAGTATCCAAACATACCACATACATACTCACCTAAAAAAGAAAAAAACATCAAGGGTAGTGATAACGGGAAAAACCACAACCCCCCCTCTCCCATACATAAAAGCCCACCTACCAGCTTTCACACCTAATCTGCCAGCCCCCCCTCCAGAGACCAACTCCCTTCCTGGAAAACCCCCAGAAAACCTATAACTCAGAGTTAACCTAGTAATGACCCCATTGTTAAAAGCCTATATCCTACAGAAAAAACTTATCCCACCTATCCTAGCATCACTCCTAACCTTCCTCATACTCCACGAAACAAATAAAATCCATAACCAAATACATGACCGCATGCCGCACATCCTCCAGGCACCCCACCACATCCAGACTTAAACTTCTTAACACCGGTAACCTTTTCCCCCACGCCTCGTATTACCCCTAGAAACCATTCCCTCACCCTCCCCAGACCCCACAAAAATATACAACATGGAAAGCCGTATCCCAAAGGCCACAGTGTTGACAATACCCATCACCTGCCAGTCCCATCACAAAAAGCTGAGCCCTAGACGCCAAAATACCATGTAGAAAACGATACCCAATCTCACGTACCCTAGGAGGCAACTTTAGACGCCTAAACCAAAACCACGTGACTTTCCAATCATAACTCGGATAGACATCCATACCTAAAACCTCCATTTCTCGCCTTCCCACCTTATCTAACCTCCCTACCTTCACCTTGCCAGGATCCAGAACAACCAAAAGATGCCTTAATATCGCCTCACAAAACAACAAATTCCCTCCCTGCCACCATCTGCGAACCTCACTCATCACCTTCCCCACCCTCACTCCTCTAATCCCACCTCGGACTAGATATTCCTGCCTAACATATATCCCTATCAAATGCCTCTTCAATGGTATCAAACCCAACCCGCACTTCGCTACACTAGTCATTACCACATCCCTCATTAACCAATGCCTCCCGTAACACCATATAAATCTTAATACCCGATTTTGCAACCGCAGAATATCTTCATCCAATAGGGGGTATACCGTGGCAACATACCACAACTTACTGTATACCAAGGAATTAACAACGATGACCCTCTGCAAGAGAGTTACCTCACTCGGCCGCCAACCCCCAATCCTACCCAGAGTGGCATTAACCACCGCCGAGGAATTAACCTCGCGTGCAACACTCGTCTGATTAGAAAAAGTCACTCTGCATATCTTTAACCTATCCACTGTCGGCCACCCAAAACCCTGACCCAACCTCAATTATCCTATTTACATTACCTAAACCCTCCATAGTTCCTACTAAGATAGTGGTGTCATCTACATAGCAAATGATTCCTGTATCTGCAACCCCCATGAGTACTCCCTTCCCACACCCCTTCTGACACCAACCTAAAAAAAGGGGTCCTGCAAACATGCAAAGAGCATCTGTGACAAGGGGCACCCCTGCTGCAGCCCCTGCCCCAAGCTCACCTCGGACCCCACCCTCCCATTCACCTCCTCCTCAGTTATACTTCCTCCCATACTCTCCCTGTCTCCAAACCCTATCCTCCCAACTATACTCTCCAAAATTACATCCCGGGATATTCCATCACTAACCCCTTGTCTTATCTTACACTCAAACCAAGCATCCACATAACAACTTATGGCTTCCGTGGTATGAAGAATCTGCCCCTTCCTATACCCACAACAATCCTCAGTAACCCTCAAAGACATTACAGTCATATCCTTTCTCCGGGTCTGTAAAGTACGTAACACTAACGCAGAGGGTTTGTCCCCCACAAAACTTCCTCTAATCCCCCACGTACCTACAGAGTATGAAAATTTCCATTCTGCAACTCCCTCAGTTGCGACCGCAGATGGTTAATTTCAGCTAGCAGATATCTCCCCCCACCCTCATAACAATTCCTCAACTGCCCCTTTAGGTACCTCAACATTCCCATTCGTTGCCTCGCATCTTCCCCACCCAGTCGCCGATAAAAGTCCTGTTTCGCCACTTTAGCACACACAGTCCACAATTCCACAATATCACTTATCCCCCTCCCCTCGTTCCATACACATCCCCACCAATCCGCAAAATCCTCCCTATGATCCATCCCTGCAACAACCTCACATTTAATATCCAATAACCAGGATATATCTTTACCGCCCCATCCCAACCCATCTCCACCAACACACCCCTATGGTCAGAAAAACCAAAATCCTGACATGTTACCTCACCTACTTGAACCGCCCCTGATACATATACCCGGTCCATCCGAGCCGCATAACCCTTATTAATATAAGTGTGGTCCACATCCTCCATCCTAACTGCTCGCATCCCCTCCCCCAAGCTCTCCAACATACAACCCGCCCCCCGAGGTTCCACATCCCTCCCTCTAATAATGCAATTCCAATCCCCGGCGATTATCATAACTATCGGTAAACCCCGGAGCGCGTAAACTTAATCATCACGAACAAACTCATCCTTAGCGCGGCGATTGGATGCCGCCAGCATATATACACCAATGAAACACACCTGTATATCACACCACTCCCCTTCCACTCTTACTATCCTACCACCACCCCCCTCTTCCCAGGCTTTTAACTTGATGGGGCTGGTCTTGCGAATACCCACCACCACCCCACCCATGAAATTCCCGAACTCCCCCGTTATAACACTTATATCCTGTCAAACACATATCCCTACCACACCTATAGTTATGCTCTTGGAGAAAGCATACATCGACATTCAATCGTCTGAGCGTCACCTCAATCCATCTCCTCCGAACTTCCGCCAGGAGGCCATTAACATTCATGTTGAAACACCTGAAAAGGTCAATGGGGGTTTGCCACTACGGCGCACAGATCCTATCACACCTGGCACAGAGTCCCCACTATGCCCTCGACCTCCTTTCACCCCTGCTCCACCATTCCTCCCTTGGGGCACAACCTTTTTCCTCTTAACTACATCCATCCAGGCCATTTTACAAGACCTTTGGCCCGGGGTTATTACATCTTCCTCAGCAGCCCCACTGGGCGGGCAGCTTGAAGGATGCTCCCACACATTCCATATCCCCAAGACCTTCCTCCCTATGCACCTCCACCTCAGACATAGAGTCAACAAAGTCCTCCACTGGACCAATCTCACAATCAGGGCTCGCCGAACCACCAGGTGATTCCTCTTCCAGACCCAAAGCACCCGCCAGAGACGAGCTCTCAAGGAGGCTCTGGATGTCCTTGAAACAGGGCCTCGGCAACTCAGAGACCACCTCCAACAAGTCACCCACCATGGCAACCTGAGAACAATCCTTCGCCCCATCCTGCAGTGCTGGGGTTAAAGTCAGGACGGCCTCCTCAGCAGCATCAACAGCCTCACTCCAACTCCGAGGGACACCCTCAGTATCAAGAACCGTGTCCACATCCGGCATTACACTCGTCTTGGACTTCTCGCCGGGTCCGCCTCGGAACGAGATACCCCATCATCTCGACGTCCAGGTTGCTGCTCCCTGCACCGATCACACAAAGCCGCCACATGCCCCGGGGCACCACAGAGCTGGCACGTCCTTACCTGTCTGGCATACGAGACGTACACTTGGGTACAAAACTCTTGCATCGAGACGTATGATGGGATAGGCCTCCTCAAAGTCATTTTGAGGGAGTATGATCCCTCCGGCATCCTAGCATTAACACCCTGCTGCCACTGACCAACATTGGCTACATGGATTGTCCCATACTGGCCGAACACTCGCCGAACATCTACTTCATCTTCTTCAAAAGGGATGTTCTTCACACGAATCCAAGAGTAATGTGCCGACACATCACGCATACGCACCTCCAATCCCGAATTGATGACTATATTCTGTTCTTGAAACTTGTCCACCATTGCTTCATACACACCGGTGGAGTTAAACTTGACAAAAAATCTGGCGGCCCCATTCAGGGAGATACTATATAAGGCCTCATTCGGGATTCCGAAGGTGTTGCTTATAATCAATGGCAAGAGGACCTCGGCATTGTCAGGATACACAGCAACTTTTATCAAATCCATGCAGACAGTGTTGACACGACACCGGTAAATATCCGCCATTGTGGTGAAAATAAAATTTCACCAAACCTCCACCAGGGGGACGACAGAACTCACCCGTGCACCACCAAGGCTGGGGAGCAACTGAAAGTCTTCTTGAAACTTCCTGCAGGCATCTCGGTGTCTGCTCTCCAGTTCACTCATTTCTTGAATGTAGAGATATGCAACAAATATTGGCAAGGCATCGGAAAAGCCAGCATGTGATTCAGCCAAGACCCACTGCGATCTGCAGAAACAAGCATCCACTGATATCCTAGCCACATTTGAATAGTTTTAGAATGAGCACTAAATTCAGCTTTCTCATGTTAAGTTCATAACTAATCCTAGCGACATTAACAGATGTTATAAGTGTTAAACGAGTGAAGTCACCCTTCAAAAAGGACGAATACATTTTGTCATTTCCTCAACTAGTGAAGCAAATTCTGAATAATCATATACCACAGATTTTTACAATCATTTGCTGAAGACACTCGTGTGCCAGAAGATGAACTGATCAATCGGTCATCATATATACTACAGCATATTTACTGTAAACCACTTCTATGTGTGCACCTATTGCTCCAAGTTGATTCATGAATGTGGGAAACTCCAAACATTTGAACGATCTCTTTCAATTAACTGCTCTGAAGTGCAGTACTAGTGATCTCATTAGCTTTCATGTACAGGAGATAATCGAACGTTATTACTAGAGTGTTGCCAAGTAACTCCAACGTGAACAGAATGCAAAATTTGTGATCGGTATATACATCAATAAAGGACAAATACAGAGTGGAGGACTGGCCGGGATGCGTAAACCCCTGATGAATAACTCACGCAATAGTAATAACACAGACCACGGTATGGGTGGGGTTCTAACCCCACCCATACCGTGGTTTACCTGATAAATAATATGTGCATCATTTCCTTGCACTTTGGAGTTTTCTGTCACACTAGATTTGTTACAATCGTAGTGACACGATTGTAACAAATCTAGTGTGATGCTATGTAACATTCTTTTCTAACCAGAGCACTTCACTATATGACAAACCGTAACCTGACTCATGAAGAGTGTTACAAGGAATTTGAACCTTCACTGCCATACCAATCTGTAATAGTGCGATGACAGCCCGCTGTCT
This sequence comes from Cherax destructor, assembly GCA_009830355.1. Classification (NCBI taxonomy): domain Eukaryota; kingdom Metazoa; phylum Arthropoda; class Malacostraca; order Decapoda; family Parastacidae; genus Cherax; species Cherax destructor. Next base: position 61,715 of record WNWK01009504.1, read on the forward strand.
TAAGGCTTGTCAAATGGCTTGTCTTATGATACCCAGTTCGTATTACTCGTGTTTTTTCCACAAACAGATACTTCAACATTTCTGGTTGTGTGTGTATATATATGTCGTGCCGATTAGGTAAAACTTGCTATTTTAGCTTAAATAGCAACGCTCTTCTTGCCATATAAGACAAGTGAAAATTTGTGTATGCAATAATTTCGCCAAAATCATTAAGAACATAACGAAAAAATATATTTCATTGTGTTTGTTTATTATTAAATTAATGTTAACGTATCTAAAATATATTTAGTTGGGTTAGGCTAAATTAAATTGTGCTTGTTGTAATAAGGTTAGGTAGGTTTTCAAAGTTTCTCTTGGTACAAAATTATAAATTCTTACATTAACATAAATGAAAAAAATATATCTTTAAACGTATAAGAGAAAATTTTAAAAAGGACTTAATTTTAGATGAGTTCTTGCTAATTGACCAGTTTTACCTAATCGGCACGATATTATATATATATATATATATATATATATATATATATATATATATATATATATATATATATATATATATATATGTCGTGCCGATTAGGTAAAACTTGCGATTTTGGCTTAAATAGCAACGCTCACCTTGCCATATAAGACAAGTGAAAATTTGTGTATGCAATAATTTCGCCAAAATCATTCTGAACATAACGAAAAAAATATATTTCATTGTGTTTGTTTATTATTAAATTAATGTTAACGTATCTAAAATATATTTAGTTGGGTTAGGCTATATTAAATTGCGCTTGTTGTAAT
>WNWK01009504.1:65000-76208 GCA_009830355.1 Cherax destructor
GGACATGCTTTTTAGGTCCGGGACTAACCTTGTTGCAAACCTTTGCATTTTCTCTAGTTTCCTTACGTACTTGTCTAGGTGTGGGTTCCAAACTGGTGCTGCATACTCCAGTATGGGCCTAACGTACACAGTGTACAGGGTCCTGAACGATTTCTTTTTGAGATGTCGTAATGCTGTTCTTAGGTTTGCCAGGCGCCCATATGCTGCAGCAGTTATTTGGTTGATATACGCCTCAGGAGATGTGCCTTTTTTCATTGCTATGAGAAGTTGTTGCAAATAATACCTTTAGGACGGAGAGGAATACACTAAGGAATCTGGTATTAATTTTCCACGTATCATCCTTCCTTGCAAATTGAAAGATCTTTCAATTGTATCCATTGAAAGGAAAACCTGCTATGCATATGTGTAAGAAAATTTTAGTCATGTTGAATATATTATAGACCCTTGGCTCATGTAGCTCAGTGGGCACGAGTGGTCGCAGTCCCTGAGCTGCTTTGGGAATTAGTGTGAAGGGGTACAATTATGGCTAGCTGCTGCAGTGTTTTAAAGCGTGAGGTTGGGGTAAGAAACTTCTTTCTTGTTAGAAGTCATATTATTTGCAAAATTTGAATATTTAAGACAATTTCAACTCCAATGGAAGTCAAATCTTGTGTAAGAAAACTGCACTCAGGCTGACTTCTATCACCACTCCACTCCTGGCGGAATTCACATCATATGTATGAAAACTGCAGTCCTGCTGGAAGTCATATAACTGAAAGAAAACTTAAGTCATACTGAAAATTATTTTATTGTAAGAATACTCCAGTAACTTGGAAAGTAAACTTTTGTGTAATGAATCTTCAGTCTTACTGAGAGCTAAATCTTGCGTAAAAAAATCCTATTATGTGAAAATCAGGACCTTCTTTGGCTCATTTCTTCTGAATAATATATTCAGTAGGAATACATGGCAGAGGATTGTTATGTGTTATTACGTCTTGGTGAGTCCACTAGGAAGTCACATCATATGTACAAAGACGTCGATCACACTGACAACAATGTTATTATAAGTAAACACTTTTCCTTCTTGAAGTCATAACCTGTGTAAAAAATTCAAATCTGCTGAAAGTAATATATTGTTGAATATATAATTGTGTTAATGTTCAGAAAAGCAAAACTTCATTTGAGATTCATGTATGCAACGATTACACAATGAATGCACATCTTAGGAAAATGGGGAAAGTAAATGGTGAACATGCCGCTTTGGAAGAGCTTATTCCAAGCGTCTGTGAAGTTTATGAAAGAAAAGCTCAGTTGATTATGTAATATACTAGTAGTGTATCTGACAGGTAGGCAATATGCTAGCAGCATTCTCAGCTAATGTCTCGGAAATTTCCGGTGTTGAAAGTGGAGTCTGGTACAATATTCTGAGCGTTCAGACAGTCCCGATATTAATCCCTAAATCGTGGAGTAGTGTTCGTAATACCGGATAATATCCGCACTACTGGAGTTTTATGAAGCGATAAACTGCTGAGACTATTCTTAAAGCTGTGTGTGTGTGTGTGTACTCACCTAATTGTACTCACCTAATTGTGGTTGCAGGGATCGAGACTCAGCTACTGGCCCCACCTCTTCACTGATCGCTACTAGGTCTTCTCTCTCCCTGCTCCATGAGCTTTATCATACCTCCTCTTAAAACTATGTATGGTTCCTGCCTCCACTACATCACTTGCCAGACTATTCCACTTCCTGACAACTCTATGACTGAAGAAATACTTTCTTACATCCCTTTGACTCATCTGAGTCTTCAACTTCCAATTGTGACCCCTTGTTTCTGTGTCCCCTCTCTGGAAAATCTTGTCTTTGTCCACCTTATCTATTCCTCGCAAAATTTTGTATGTCGTTATCATGTCTCCTCTAACCCTTCTCCTCCAGTGTCGTCTGGACGATTTCCTTAACCTTTCTTCGTAGGACATTTCCCTAGCTCTGGAACTAGCCTTGTTGCAGTCCTTAGACTTTCTCTAATTTCTTGACGTGCTTACCAGGTGTGGTTTCCAAACTAGTGCTGCATATTCCAGTATTGGCCTGACGTACACGGTGTACAGAGTCTTAAACGATTCCTTACTGAGGTATGGGAACGCTATTCTCAGGTTTGCCAGGCGCCCATATGCTGCAGTAGTTATGTGGTTGATGTGGGTTTCCGGAGACGTGCTCGGTATTATACTCACCCCAAGATCTTTCTCCTTGAGAGAGGTTTGCAGTCTTTGGCCGCCTAGCCCATGATTTTGCATTTGTCGGGGTTAAATTCGAGAATGAAGTTGCTGGGCCACGTGTCCAGCCTGACCAGGTCTCTTTGTAGTCCTGCCTGATCCTCATCTGATTTAATTGTCCTCATTATCTTCACATCATCTGCGAACAGGGAAACTTCTGAGTCTATCCCTTCTGTCATGTCATTCACATATACCAAAAATAGCACTGGTCCTAGGACTGACCCTGTGGAACCCCGATCGTCACAGGCTCCCACTGTGATACCTCATCACGTACTATGACTCGTTGTTGCCTCCCTGTCATGCATTCTCTTATCCATTGCAGTGCCCTTCCAGTTATACGTGCCTGCTCCTCTATCTTCTGCATTAATCTCTTGTGAGGAACTGTGTAGAAGGCCTTCTTGCAGTCCAAGAAAATGCAATCAACCCACCCCTCTCTTTCATTTCTTACTTCTGTTACCTTGTCATAAAACTCCAGAAGGTTTGTGACACAGTATTTGCCTTCCATGAATCCGTGCTGGTTGTCGTTTATAATCATGTTCCGTTCAAGATGCTCCACCACTCTCGTCCTGATAATCTTCTCCATGACTTTGCATATATACACGTCAGTGACACTGGTATATAGTTTAGTGCCTCGTTTCTGTCTCTTTCTTAAAAATGGGGACTACATTTGCCGTCTTCCATACCTTAGGTAGTTGCCCAGTTTCAAGGGAGGTGTTGAAAATTGTGGTTAGTGGTACTCACAGCGTCTCTGATCCTCTCTAAGGACCCACTGAGAGATGTCCGCTCTCCCACCCCTTTGAGGTATCAAGGTCACTTAGCAGCTTCTTCACCTTCTCGGTTGTGTGTATTTCATCCAACACTTTTTGGTATATCCCTTGTTGATGTACCCGTCTGTTCTGTCTTACCAGAGTTCTTTCTGTCTCGACTGTAAATGCCTCCTTAAATCTCGTGTTGACCTCCCCACCTTCTTTCCTCAGCCTGATTGCCTGGTCCTTGACTGTTGCCTTAGTCCTGATGAGGCTATACAGCAGTTTCGGGTCAGACATGACTTTCGATGCTATGTTGTTTTCGTACTGTCGCTGGGCCTCCCTCATTATCTGTGTAAACTCGTTTCTTGCTCTTCGACTAATCTCCTTATTTTCCTGGGTGCTTTGCCTTCTGTACTTTTTCCATTCTCTAGTGCACTTAGTTTTTGCCTCCCTACACCTTCCGGTAAACCAAGGGCTCGTTCTGGTCTTCCCAGACCTTGGGAACAAACCTTTCCTCTGCCTTTTTGCATTTTGTTGTTACGTAGTCCATCGTTTTGTTTACTGACTTTCCTATCAATTCTCTTTCCCACTGAACCCCTGCAGGAAGTTCCTCATACCTGTGTAGTGTTCCGTTTTGTAGTTTGACTTTTCACATTCTACTCTTGTTACCCTCTCCTCTTGTAACGCTATGTATTCAAAGCTCAGAACCACGTAATCACTAGCTCCAATGAGTCTTTCATATGTGATGTCATCAATGTCCGAGCTACTCAGGGAGAACACGAGGTCCAGTCTTGCTGGTTCATCCTCCCCTCTCTCTCTCTGGTAAGCCCTATTATGTTGATGCATGAGGTTTTCCAGTACCACATCCATCATCTTCTCTCCATGTCTCGGGACCCCCATGTGGCTCCAGGTTTTCCCAATCAATCTCCCTGTGGTTGAAATCGCCCATAACCAGTAATTTTGCTCTATCATTTTCCTCTCTTGGCCTCCTGCAGTTCTGTGGCGGGTTATGCATCATTGACTACCTTATGTCCTCAAGACTGAATTGTACCTACTATGTAATCCCTTTCTCCAATCTTGTCCATTCCATTCCTTCTATTTCCTCAAATCCTGATCGGCTTTTAATAAGCAGAGCAACCCCTCCTTTCCCTCTGCTCCTTCTATCTTTCCTCAGGATCTGATATCAAGGTGGGAAGATTGTGTCTGTTATCATCCAAACTTCTTTTCTAAAACTGTGGTCTGGGAGAATGGTGGGGTTGGGGGAGTGGGAGCCCTGGCCGGGGCCAATGGGGGTTGCTGTGAGGGTGGGGTTTGTGATGAGGGGAGTGACGCAGAGGGCACAGTGTGGGGGTTTTGGTTTACATTGTTTGGTTGCATTGGGGTTGCCATGGTTGGATTCCTTCTATGGATGGTTCTGGAGGAGGTTGTGTTTGCTCTTCCACCTGGGTCTGGGTTCTCCTACTCATCTTCATCATTGCCTCTCTTTTCTCCTTGCATCTTTGTACCCTCTATTTCAGCATCTTCCTTTCTTCTTGTGTTCTGTCTCGATTGAGGTACACTCTCCAGTAGTCTCGTTTGTCCCTTAGTCATGCTTTATCCTGCAGTATCCTGTTTTGAGCTGATTCTGCCTTGAAAATCACTTTGACTGGCCATTTTTTCCTCTTGCAAACCACCCAATTCTCCGAAAATTTGTCAACTGGGTCATATCATCTTCCCCTATTGCTTACATGATACTTTCAATCGCTTTCTTCTCCTCCTGTTTTCTTGCTTCATAGGTTTCCCTTTCAACTTCCTGGAGCCCGTAGACAAAACTGACCTCTCCCTTTCGTCCTCCCTCTGTATTTCCCTTTGCATTCCCTGAGACAATTTAGTTCCTGCCATTGAAGCATTCCTTCTTCAATCTCTTCCCTACCTGATGTCCCGTGCTCAGTGGTCTATCTTTTTTCCTGCTCATCTGTTCCTGGGCACTGCAGTTGTCTGTTAGAGCCTCTGCATATAGCCCCATGTGGGTCTGATAAGGCTTTGCATAAGTATAACTCCTTTGCTCCCTATAGTTCCCTCTTCTGTGACTGACATAGCTGTCCTGATGTCATGGCTGTGCTGTCCATGGCTTGTAGCTCCCAGAGCCTGCTCTCTGCAGCTATCCTCTCCTCCATTTTCTTGCCAAGCTCTTCTAGTTTCCTTCCCCATTCTTTCTCCCTTTTTGTGAGCTCTGCCTCCCAATCTTCCCTCCAGGTTCTTTCCTCCTGGTTCTCTGTCCTGCTCTTTGGTAACCCATTTTTTTGTGTGTGTGTACTTACCTAGTTGTACTCACCTAGTTGTGGTTGCAGGGGTCGTGTCACTGCTCCTGGCCCACCTCTTCACTCACTGCTACTAGGTCACTTTTCCTGCTCCACGAGCTTTATCATACCTCTTCCTAAAACTATGTATGGATCCTGTCTCCACTACATCACTTCCCAGACTATTCCACTTCCTGAGAACTCAGTGACTAAAGAAATATTTCCTATCATTCCAGTGATTCATCTGAGTCTTCAAATTCCAATTGTGATCCCTTGTTGTTGTGTCTCATCTCTGGAACATCCTCTCTCTGTCCACCTTCTCAATTCCCCTCAGTATTTTATATGTCGTTATCATTTCCCCTATCTCTCCTGTCATCAAGTGTTGTCAGGTCAATTTCCCTTAACCTCTCCTCATAGGACATGCCCCTTAGCTCCGGGACTACTCTGATACTTCATCACATACCATGACTCTCTGATGTCTTTCCGACAGATATTCCCTGATCAACTGCAGCACCTTCCCAGTTATACCTGCCTGGTCATCCAGCTTATGCACTAATCTCTTGTGTGGAACTTTGTCAAACGCCTTCTTACAGTCCAAGAAAACGCGGTCTACCCACCCCTCTCTCTCTTGTCTTACCGCTGTCAACCAGTCATAGAACTCCAGTAGGTTTGTGACACAGGATATCCCATGCCTGAAACCGTGCTGGTTGTCGTAGATAAGTTCATTCCTTTCTAGGTGCTCCACCACTCTTCTGATAACCTTCTAGATGACTTTGCATGGTATACATGTCAGTGACACTGGTCTGTAGTTTAATGCTTCATGTCTGTGTCCTTTTTTAAAAATATGGACTACATTTGTTGTCTTCCATACCTCAGTTAGTCGCCCTGTTTCAATGTGTTGAAGAATGTTGTTAGTGGCACGTATTGCGTCTCTGCTCTTTTCTCAGGACCCTGGAGATTTTATCTGGCCCCATCGCCTTTGAGGTATCTAGCTCGCTTAGCAGCCTCTTCACGTCTTCATCGTTTGTATGTATTGTGTCCAACACTTGGTGGTGTACCCCACCTCTCATTTTTTCTGGAGGCCTTTCTCCTCTGTGAACACTTGTTTGAATCTCATGTTGAGCTCTTCACACACTTCTCAGTCATTTCTTGTGATCTCCCTTCCTTCCTTCCTCAGCCTGATCACCTGGTCCTTGACTGTTGTTTTCCTCCTGATGTGGCTGTACAACAGCTTTGGGTCAGACTTGGCATTCGCTGCTGTCATTTTCGTATTGTCGTTATGCCTTCCTTCTTACCTGTGCATATTCGTTTCTAGCTCTATGACTGCTCCCCTTATTCTCTATTACAAACACTGGTCTTCTTATAACGTCTCGACAAACATGTAGAGAGTTAAAGGTAATTTATTCTCATTTAGTTGGCTTGTTACCAGTTTTGTAACATGAAATATAATAATTCGGGATTGCAAAACAAACCTCTAAAATTTAAAATCTTTATTAGTAAAATTGTTTAGCTTAAAATAAGGAGTCTAACTCCTACACTTCTCTTTGGTACACCAATCACAAAGTTACGTACGTCACACGACACATTTGCCGTCTTCCATACCTCAGGTAGTTGCCCAATTTAAAGGGATGTGTTGAAGATTTTGGTTAGTGGCACACACAGCGTATCTGCTCTCTCTCTAAGGACACATGGGGAGATGTTGTCCGGTCCCATCGCCTTTGAGGTATCAAGGTCACTTAGCAGCTTCTTCACCTCCTCCTCAGTTGTGTGTATGTCATCCAACACTTATTGGTATATTCCTTGTTGGTGTCCCCCTCTGTTCTGTCTTCCCAGAATCCTTCCAGTCTCCACTGTAAATACTTCCTTAAATCTCGTGTTGAGTTCCTCACATACCTTTTAATCGTATATTGTGAATTCCCCACCTTCTTTCCTCAGCCTGATCACCTGGTCTTTGACTGTTGTCTTCCTCCTAATGTGGCTATACAGCAGTTTCGGGCCAGACTTGACTTTCGATGCTATGTCGTTTTCGTACTGCCGTTTGGCCTCCCTCCTTATCTGTGCATACTCGTTTCTGGGTCCTTTGCCTTCTGTACTTTTTCCATTCTCTAGTACACTTAGTTTTTGCCTCCCTACACCTTCGGGTAAACCAATGGCTCGCTTTGGTGTTCCCATTATCTCTGTTGCCCTTGGGAACAAACCTTTCCTCTGCCTCTTTGCATTTTGTTGTTACGTATTCCATCATTTCGTTTACTGACTTTCCTACCAATTCTCTGTCCCACTGAACCTCCTGCAGGAAGTTCCTCATACCTCATGTAGTGTGTGTGTGTGTGTGTGTGTGTGTGTGTGTGTGTGTGTGTGTGTGTGCGTGTGTGTATGTGTTTGTGAGTGCTCACCTATATGTACTCATTTGTATATAGTTGCAGTTAGTCGAGTCACAGCTCCTGGCCCTCCTCGTTGCTGGCTACCACTAGGTCTACTCTCTTCCAGTTTCATGAGCCTTGTCGTACCTCTTCGTAAAGCTATGTCTGGATCCTGCCACTTGCACCTCACTCTCCAGATTGTTCCACTTCCTGACAATTCTAAGGCTGAAAAAATACTTCCTAGAAACGCAATGGCTCATGTGAATTTTCTACTTCCAGTTAAGCCATCTTGTTCCTTTTTTTCATCCCTGTATTTTATATGTCCTTATCAATTCCCCCAAATCCTCTATCGTTTAGTGTCATCAAACTGAATTTCCTTAACCTCTCTTCATAGAGAGGCTAAAGACTAGTCTTGTTGTAAATCTCAGCAATTTCTCCAATATCTTGACGTGCTTGACCAGGGGTGGATTCCATACTAGCGCTGTATATTCCAATATGTACCTGAGGTACATGGTGTACAGTGTCGTGAATGACTCTTCACTTAGATGTTGAAACGTCATTCATAAGTTTGCCAGACGCTCATATGCTGCAGCAGTTATTTGGTTGATGTACGGCTCAGGATATTTGCTTAATACAATACTCAACCCAAGACCCTTTTCTTTAAGTGAGGGTTGCAGCCTTTGCTCTACGAGCCTGTACTTTGTCTTCGGTTTTCTTTGCCCTTACCCAGGCTTCACGACTTTGCACTTCGTGGGATTAAACTCCAGATGCCATTTGACATAATGCCTGTAGCAACTTGGGACCTTCACTAGCAAAAATTAATCCAAACTTATCTCCAAGATAAACTGATCAACATTTAAGATTAAAGTAAGTAAATAAATAAGCAAGTAAGAAGGTAAATAAGTAAATAGAAAATTAAGTTTACGTTCTTGGATGAGTAAAATATAAATTTTAACAGTGCTTTCAAAAGCAGACAGATGTTATGGGCACAAAAAATATTTAAATTTAACATTGTAACATTTTTATCAAAAGAAACATTCTTCTTTAGCTCATGAAGACTTATACATTTGTAATAAAAGACATACCAACGGCCAAACCATGCTGAACGCCCCACTTCTCGTCCGACCAACAAAGTTAAGCAACGTTGGATTTGGTTAGTACTTGGATGGGTGACTGCCTGGGAACACCAAATGCTATTGGCATCGATATTTTTACAGTGGCCCGTGGTCTGGTGGCAAAAGCTCTGCTTCACATGGTGAGGGTCTGGGTTCGATTCCCGGCGAGAATAGAAACATTGGGTGTGTATCCTTTCACCGGCTGTCTATGTTCACCCATCAGTAAAATGAGTACATGGGTGTTAGTCGACTGGTGTGGGTCGTATCCCGAAATGCTCTGCATAACAAGGGGCTTTCTATATAGTAGTACGTCATTGATGTGAGCTATGACTGTATACCTTGTACATGTAGAAATAAAAGATTTTATATTATATTATATTATATTATAACTATTGCAAGATGCAGTCTCCAGATATTGAACAGCATCTAATATAATTTAGACTTGAGAAGCTTAAAACTAAAAAAAATACCTCATCCATTTACATATAATGTATAAGTGGTTAATGATTACATTTAAAATAATTTTATTTTAATGGGGGAGAAAATGGTAAAAGTATAGGGTAATATAGTAAATGGTAAGTGGGAGACATTTAGACTCGATCAAAGAAAAAGGGATAAGAGTCCCTCACCAGCATCAAGACATACCAACCTTGACGAGTCATACACAAGGAAAAAATGGTACATGCACAGCACATTAATAATACCAAGTTTCTTCTGAGAAGAATACATGTGTATTAACATTTTTAAGCCGTTGAAAATATACCTTTCAAAGCTGTTATATGGATTCCATTCATATAATAATAATAACAATAATAATAATAATAATAATAATAATAATAATAATAATAATAATAATAATAATAATAATAATAATAATAATAATAATAATAATAATCTTTATTTCTACAAACTACATGATACAACTGATACAAACATAGTTGACATATTTGGCATACTTTATAGAAAGCCTCTGGTTATGTATAGCATTTCAGGCAGCTTAAGTTTATCTTGTCCCCAAGATGCTACCCACAACAGTCGACTAACACACAGGTACCTGCTAGGTGAACTGGGGCAGCAGGTGCAAGGAAACATGCCCAACGTTTCACCAGTGCCATTTGTTCTACGAACATTCCCTTGGGTTGAAATGCTGAAACGAAAGGCGTGCAGAAAGATGATAAAATACATGAGCATTGTACCAATGTGCATATACTTAAATAAAATCCTACGAAAATATAGTATTTAAGTGATCACTAAACACACAACTTAAAAACACCATCAAATGCGAGGTTTCAATACTTCTCAATATTTTTCTCTTTAGATTTGTATTCTGTTTACAATTTTGTACAGTATACCTGAAGTATATCAGGAGAGGGTTTCGAGGGTCGACACCCCCGCGGCCCGGTCTGAGATCAGGCCTCGTGGTGGATCAGGGTCTCATCAACTAGGCTGTTACTGCTGGTCGCACGCAAACGTAAGAAGCACAGCCCAGCTGGTCAGGTACTGACTTTAGGTGCCTGTCCAGTGCCTTCTTGAAGAAGCCAGGGGTCTATTCGTAATTCCCCTTATGTATGCTGTAAGGCAGTTAAACAGTCTTGGCCCCTGACACTTATGGTATTGTCTCTGTGTAGTCGTGGCGCTCCTTCTTTACATTGAGGAAATGTTGCATCTCCTCCCGAGTCTTTTGCTTTCACAGGGAGGGATTTTCGTGTGCAAGTTTGGTACTAATCCCTCTAGTGTATAATATGTATCTTTCTCGCCTGCGTTCCAGGGAATACAAATCAACGGACTTCAACCGTTCCCAGTAATTTAGGTGAAAGTTCTCTGCGCACTCTCCAGGTCAGCAATTTCGCCTACATTGAAGGGGAGAGTTAGTGTGCAGCTGTATTCCAGCCTAGAAAGGTCGATTTGATATTTCTATAAAAAATGACAAATTAGCATCCACACAGCCTAAATTCAACAGACAACTACTTCAAATTAAAATACACCAATTATTTGTGTGTGAAATGTCAGAAGACATTCTCTAGTTATTACATGAAAACCAATTTATTTAATAAAATTGCATATTGAAGTTTTCCAAAGTTCACGTTGAAAGCCAAACTTTCTGTTAACACAGTCCACCAGTACTGAGTGTCTGAAGACTACCAGAAAAGGCAATCTTTAGTAATTATTCTGAATCCCAACATTCACAGTTTTTTTCTAATATCAGTAGATTTCAAATTTGTAGCAACACAGAGATTGGTATAGTGTTGTCTCTCTCATCGAGCTCATCAGCTTTAAAATTCTGAAGTGTTCTCCAGCTGTATTATAAATTAATTTCACATTGTGCTTCCACTACTACCAAAATTCCTAGTAGATATGTTCCTTTTGATTTAAATTTATGTTCCTTAAGGGGAAACAGACAGTTACTGGTCCTAGGAGCAAAAGTTCTGTATTTAATCATAGCCCTGAGCTAGAAATGG
>WNWK01009505.1:0-76196 GCA_009830355.1 Cherax destructor
CTCAGTTCTGGTCTCCATATTACAGAATGGACATAAATTCGTTAGAAAACATTCAGCGTAGAATGACTAAATTAATACATAGCATTAGAAATCTTCCTTACGAAGAAAGATTGAAGACCCTAAATTACATTCACTTGTAAGACGTAGAATGAGAGACATGATCGAGGTATACAAGTGGAAAGGAGTTTTAACAAAGGGGATATAAATAAGGTCTTGGGGGTATCTCTCAAGAAGAACCCGCAATAATGGATTCAAGTTAGATAAGTTTAGATTTAGAAAGGATATAGGAAAGTATTGGTTTGGAAATAGGGTAGTTGATGAATGGAACAGTCTGCCTAGTAGGGTTATTGAAGCAAGGACCTTGGGTAGTTTTAAATTTAGGTTGGATAAATTCATGAGTGAAAGGGTTGGATTTGAGTGGGAATTGCATGAGTAAATAAAATTATCAAAGCTTATTTTTGGGTAGCATTGAAAATTAGGTTGAACAAATATTCTGTTGGTGGGATGGAATGTGAAGGACCTGCCTAGAATGGGCCAACAGGCCTGCTGCAGTGTTCCTCCTTTCTTATGTTCTTATGTTCTTATGATATCTCCCAGAGAACCCCAATAATGGATTCAAATTGGATAAGTTTAGATTTAGAAAGGATATGGAAAATATTGGTTTGGAAATAGGGTAGTTGATGAGTGGAACAGTCCTAGTAGGGTCATTGAAGCTAGGACCTTGGGTAGTTTCAAATTTAGGTTGGATAAATTCATGAGTGAGAGGGTTGGATTTGAGTGGGACTCGCACTTGAGTTAATAGAATCTTCAAAGCTTATTTCTTGGGTAGAATTGAAAATTAGGTTGGGCAATTATGTTAGTGGATGGATTGTGAAGGACCTGCCTAGTATGGGCCAACAGGCCTGCTGCAGTGTTCCTCCTTTCTTATGTTCTTATGTTCTTAAATAAGGTCTTGAGGATATCTCTCCAAGAGAGAACCCGCAATAATGGATTCAAGTTAGATAAGTTTAGATTTAGAAAGGATATAGGAAAGTATTGGTTTGGAAATAGGGTAGTTGATGAGTGGAACAGTCTGCCTAGTAGGGTTATTGAAGCTAGGACCTTGGGTAGTTTCAAATTTAGGTTGGATAAATTCATGAGTGAGAGGGGTTGGATTTGAGTGGGACTCGCGCATGAGTGGGTAGAATTGTCAAAGCTTATTTCTTGGGTAGCATTGAAAATTGGGTTGAGCAAATATTCTGTTAGTGGGACGGATTGTGAAGGACCTGCCTAGTATGGGCCAACAGGCCTGCTGCAGTGTTCCTCCTTTCTTATGTTCTTATGATGGTAAGCAGCAACCTTAAACCAAGACAGCAATGCCTAAGCGTACGTAATAAGGCAAATAGATTACTGGGATTTATATCAAGAAGTGTTAGCAACAGAAGTCCAGAGGTTATATTACAGCTTTATACATCATTAGTAAGGCCTCACCTAGATTAGCAGCTCAGTTCTGGTCTCCATATTACAGAATGGACATAAATTCGTTAGAAAACATTCAGCGTAGAATGACTAAATTAATACATAGCATTAGAAATCTTCCTTACGAAGAAAGATTGAAGACCCTTAAATTACATTCACTTGTAAGACGTAGAATGAGGGGAGACATGATCGAGGTATACAAGTGGAAAATGGGTATTAACAAAGGGGATATAAATAAGGTCTTGAGGATATCTCTCCAAGAGAGAACCCGCAATAATGGATTCAAGTTAGATAAGTTTAGATTTAGAAAGGATATAGGAAAGTATTGGTTTGGAAATAGGGTAGTTGATGAGTGGAACAGTCTGCCTAGTAGGGTTATTGAAGCTAGGACCTTGGGTATTTTCAAATTTAGGTTGGATAAATTCATGAGTGAGAGGGGTTGGATTTGAGTGGGACTCGCGCATGAGTGGGTAGAATTGTCAAAGCTTATTTCTTGGGTAGCATTGAAAATTGGGTTGAGCAAATATTCTGTTAGTGGGACGGATTGTGAAGGACCTGCCTAGTATGGGCCAACAGGCCTGCTGCAGTGTTCCTCCTTTCTTATGTTCTTATGTTAACGTGGAGGAACTATAAGAGGGAGTTGGCTCTTCGGCGCTCACACACAAGTGACAGGATAGAAGGAAGGAAGAGAACATTCCATAAAAAGAAAACTCAGTAGCCCGCCAGCTAGTTTCAACACCCCGGTCACCACTACCACCAGTGATACAAGGTATACAAATGTATAAAACACAGCTGTGCAACGTGAGGTAACTTTATTGTGGATAAAGTTACACAACGTTGCCGAAGTGTATCACCTACCCCCCTTCCCTCCCCAGGAATCACGCACTTTTGTACCCAGGGCAAGTGCCCCTAGACAGTACCTACGATGCTCATTTAACCTATGGAAGAGGACATACCAGAAAGAACCCAGAAAGCAGTACAACAGTCACAACTAACATGATCTGTACACAACCTCCAGTAGCACCGAAGCAACCAGACATACCAGTTCCAGTCAGATAGTTCAGTACCCTGTGAGTGTTGCAGCAGTCACCACATTGCATTTAGTACTATTAAATGCACTGGATAGTGTAGCCTAATAGTTTTAGGACTGGGTTGCCCTGGGTTGGATCTCTGCTCCGTTCAACAAGTCACTACGAGAGATTTACACACGTCTTGTATCTATTCCTGTGGGGGGGGGGGGGATAAATATGGCCGCTATTTAGTCCGAAAAAAATTACTGTCAAAGAAGCAACAAGACGACTGCAACATCACGTTAAGGGAAGTAGCTGTGGGACTGACCGGTTGCACAAATAAAGGGGAAGTGACCAGTGGTATGATGGTAAGGGAAGTGACAGGTGGCACTTTTCCAAGCGAGCTATTTACACCTTGAGACCACGGTGCCACTAACAAAAGCAGCCAGTGACCGAATGTGGCACTGGGTAAGTTCCTATAGTACTGGATGATGAGGCACCCCCCCCCCTCCAGTGTCAGGCACTGGTGGGGAAGAAAGTTACACGGAATAAATTCGTACATAGGCACACACACACACACGACGTGCTTTATCATCCTCACCAACGAGGGGAGAAAATCGAACACTGCTCTTGGCTGCCTTTGTAGCTCTTGTCTGTCTGTGTCTGTCTGCCTTTCTTCCTACCTTCCTTCATTTTCTTCCTCCCTTCCTTCATTTCCTCCCTTCCTTCATTTCCTCCCTTCCTTCATTTCTTCCATCCTCCCTCCCTTTCCTCCTTCCTTCCTCTCCGTCTTCCCTTCGTCATCTGTCTCACAATTTTTTCCCACTTCTTCCTGATTCTTAATTTTCATTATCCAGTTACATTACTTATCTTTCTCTTCCTCTATTCGTCTGCATTTCTCCACTCTTTATTTTCTTTGATTTCCTCTTCACCTTTTCACTTATTCACACATTATCCTACTTTAATATATTCACAGGAAATCGCTAAACCCGTAAGCGTCAGAGAATGCGAAATGATTAGGTTTGCTCAGGGGAAGGGGAGAATGATGGCAATTTCTCGGATCAAGAGCCCTAGGTGTCACGTGCCAATCCGGTACTGCCCTACATATTTCCTAAATCTAAATTTGTCTAACTTAATCCAATGCTGAATCCTGTCTTGGCTGTATATTTTCAACACGCTATTTACATCCCCTTTAGTTATTCATGTTTCCCCTAAGTACACTCACTTCATTTACATCTCTAGTTCTACGTTTTGGTGTACAAATCTACGTCTTAGTGAAAGTGTATAGTTATGTCTTAGTGCGTGTATAATTCTAGATCTTAATGCGAGTGTATAGTTGCACGTCTTAATGCGTATATAATTCTACGTCTTAGTGTAAATATAAAACTGAGATCACACTTGATACAATAGATTAGAAGAGCCTCGTATGTAAGTCACTCTGTACCCCAGCCTCAACACTACCCCAGCCTCAACACTGTACCCCAGCCTTAACACTGTACCCCAGCCTTAACACAGTGGTGTTGACACCAGTTTTGACGGCTTGGCCCATAATACACCCCCACCCACGGTAACAATTAGACTGACAGTTAAGTTGTTGGTTAGTTCACTGGGTTTGAGGACTACTACACGAGGTGCATTAAGGCTGCGCGTCAGCTGTCCAGTCAAGAATACTTTCACAAACTCTCCGTGTACATACACCGAAACACGTACACAGTGGGCGCCTGTGACGAGCGGTGTACCGCAGGGGTCAGTCCTAGGACCAGTGTTATTCTTGGTATATGTAAATGACATAACGGACGGGTTAGACTCAGAAGTGTCTCTGTTCGCAGATGATGTGAAATTAATGAGGAGAATCACATCGGAAGAGGACCAGGCAGGGCTGCAAACAGACCTGGACAAGCTTGACATCTGGTCTAGCAACTGGCTTTTCGAATTCAATCCCACCAAATGCAAAGTCATGAAGATCGGAGAAGGGCAAAGAAGACCGCTGACAGAGTACAGGCTAGGCGGACAAACGCTACAAACCTCGGCAAAGGAGAAAGACCTTGAGGTGAGTATAACGCCAAGCACGTCTCCGGAGGCACACATCAACCAGATAACTGCGGCAGAATATGGGCGACTGGCAAACCTAAGATAGCGTTCCGTTACCTTAACAATGAATCGTTCAAGACACTGTACACCGTGTACGTCAGGCCCATACTAGAATATGCAGCACCAGTCTGGAACCCACACCTGGTCAAGCACGTAAAGAAACTAGAGAAAGGGCAAAGGTTTGCGACAAGGTTAGTTCCACAACTCAGGGGTCTGTCCTATGAAGAAAGGTTGAGGGAAATAGGACTAACAACACTGGAGGAAAGAAGGGTCAGAGGAAACATGATAACGACATACAAAATACTGCGGGGAATCGACAAGGTAGACAGTGACAGGATGTTCCAGAGAGGGAACACAGAAACAAGGGGACACAACTGGAAGCTGAAGACTCAGATGAGTCAAAGGTATGTTAGGAAGCATTTCTTCAGCCACAGAGTAGTCAGGAAGTGGAATAGTCTAGAGAAAGATATAGTGGAGGCAGGAACCATACATAGTTTTAAGACAAGGTATGATAAAGCTCATGGAGCAGGGAGAGCAGAGACCCAGTAGCGGGCAGCGAAGAGGAGGGGCCAGGAGCTGAGTCTCGACCCCTGCAACCACAATTAGGTGAGTACCTTTCAGTGTACATACCTGTGTATATGCGCTGAGATATACGCACCTTTCGGTGTATGTACGCTTAGATGTATGTATACTTCACGGTGTATATACGCAGATACATTCGTATTATACATATACACATCTCACGGCTTATATATCCTAATTTTAGTCAAATATTTATCAATATTAGGCTTTTTACCTAAACTAACTCAAGAAAACAAGTTAAAGGCGTAAATGCTCATACATTTCACTTAAATAACATAAAATACGACTCACAGGTAAGACCCAACATATAGGTGAGGGAAATGGGGATAGGGGAAGACTAGTGCTGGAGAGGAAGGTCTTAAGTTGTAGATGAAAGGGCCAGGGCTAAACCCAGCTGCATGGCGCTGTGGAGCAATGTAAGGAGGGCAGAGTGGAGAGAGCAGGGTGGAGACGATGCTCGTTGGCTGGCATGTGACTGAGAAGTGGATCATGACTGGCTAGGCGTCAGGTTTCGGGAGGTCGCTGGCTGGCATGTGACTGAGAAGTGGATCATGACTGGCTAGGCGTCAGGTTTCGGGAGGTCCCTGGCTGGCATGTGACTGAGAAGTGGATCATGACTGGCTAGGCGTCAGGTTTCGGGAGGTCCCTGGCTGGCATGTGACTGAGAAGTGGATCATGACTGGCTAGGCGTCAGGTTTCGGGAGGTCGCTGGCTGGCATGTGACTGAGAAGTGGATCATGACTGGCTAGGCGTCAGGTTTCGGGAGGCTCAGGTCGCGTGGTATGGTTGAGTAAATTCTTGGGAAGGGTTATCTTGAGATTGGCTAAAATTCGTCAGAAAATGTGCCATTCTTTAATGTTCTGCAGTCCCTCTTGGACAGGCGGTATAGTTTGACTGGGTGAATGTGGTCATCTTGGTAAGGCACGAGTCCACTCAGCACTTCTTCAAAAGTGATTTGGCAATGTAGTCTGCATGTTTACTTTACTACTCCATCTTTCAGGTAAGAATATAGTTCTTTTGCGTACACTTCGTTTTTGAGGGAGGAGGTGGTGTAGAAGAAAAGGCCCTCACGATAGATACGGTCGATGTTTCGAGTATCTTCAGTGTTTCCTTCTTCGTCGGAGGATTCTTCAGAATATTCTGGTTCTTCTGCTTCGATTCCCGGCGGGGTGGAAACATTTCGACCTGTTATGTTCACCTAGCAGCAAATAGGTATCTGGGTGTTAGTCGACTGGTGTGGGTCGCATCCTGGGGGACAAGATTGAAGACCCCAATAGAAATAAGACAAGACAGTCCTTGATGACGCACTGACTTTCTTGGGTTATCCTGGGTGGCTAACCCTCCGGGGTTAAAAATCCGAAGAAAAAATCTCTTCTTCTATGATTGTGCGGAGAGGAGTCCGGGAATCTAGATTATTTGTGGCTTTCTGGGTTGTTTGTGGGTGTTGTGCAACTGTCAACATTACGACGTCACTTGTAAACAATCATCACCTTAGTAAAATAATTTTTAGAAGTCTTATGATATTTACACGCAAAAAAATATACAAGCCAGAGGTCAAAATTACAAGATAATACAGTAATCAACTTAAGCGCTATACCCGGAAGAGCCACACAGTAAAAGTAAGAGAGCATAGGAAAAAAAATACGAAACTGACTTAACCTTGTGTTCCAGCGATGCATTGAGAGATCCTCCACTAATAGTGTCCTTATGGCCTCTATTGTACATTATACGAGTGCGAGGCGCCCTCGAGTGCTTCTTGAGCCATCAAGCTGTCGAGTGCGTGCAGTCAGAGTGCCAGCAGTGCGCCCCGAGTGCAGAAATCACAGATATATTTCCCCCGTCACGCTGCTGAACCCAGCTGGCCGGCACTCCATGGCTGCTGACATTCCAATATTTTTTCGAGTAAACTCTCACTCTTCTGACAGGTCCACTGAGGTTGGTCGCTTATTTATGATTCAAGCCTATCTATTACACGAGCTTTCTTAAATAGGTTCTAAAGCCTATCTACTACGCAAGACTGGTTCCTTATTTAGGTTTAAAGCCTATATCCTACTCGAGGGTCATTAACGCTGCATGTAGCCTGTTCACCACCAGTCAGGTGAACAGGCTACACACACACACATATATATATATATATATATATATATATATATATATATATATATATATATATATATATATATATATATATATATATAAAATTTACACACACACACACACCCAGACATACATCTCTGTATAAACACAGACACCTTTGTTCATATACAATGAGACATCTTTGTGTATATGCACAGATATACACCTCCCAGTGTATATACACGGAGAAACGCACACCTGTGTATATACAAACATACACCTCTCGGTGTATATACATCGAGAAACAAACACTTCTATATAAACACTGAGAAGCACACCTGTGTTTATACACTGAACATACATCCCTGTTTATATACTAAGACTTACACCCCTGTGTGTATACCGAGATATACGCTTCTCTTTGTATATACACATACACTTCTTTTTGTATATACACATACGCTTCTCTTTGTATATACATATATACTTCTTTTTGTATATACACATACACCTCTGTATATATACACTGGGATATGCAACTCTGTGTATAATCGTAGAGACTAGACATATCTGAGTCGATACACGATGCAACAAAAGTATCCCCCTACTGCATAACCCAAGCCCACTCTACCTCAGTGCATAAGGTATAGTGCAGAGTGTGGCGTGTTTATAATGCAGTTAAATATTATTGTTGTGGCTTTCAAGTTATAGGGTTAGAGGCATCCACAAGTTATCACATAGAAACATATTTTCCTTAATAAAAATTGACAACTTTGGACATGCACAGCCCAACACAAATTCAAACTTTCCATAAGCGTTTTCAAACTTAGTATATTATGGGATATTGATTTATGCGAGATAACTACAGAATGCCTCTTCAGTTCGGCTTTGAACTTTTAAACCTGGTCTTTCTTAATAGTAATAATAATCTTTGAATCATACTGAAATAATGATTATTGTATGATTATAAATTTATAATCAAAACTAAGCGCTAAACCCACCAGAGTCATACAGCGCTGATTATTAAGAAAGACCAGCTTTACAAGTTCAAAGCCGAACTGAAGAGGCATCCTGTAGTTATCTCGCATAGATCAGTATCCCATAATATACTAAGTTTGAAGACGCTCAGAAAGTGAACTATCAAGTTATTTGCTTGAAGCCAATCAGATGAACTCACAAACTAGCTTATCAAAACTAGTATCTAAATTTTCTTATTTTCTTCAATAAAAAAATGAGTTTGAGACCAACACAACTCAAAACCACTCCCAACTACGACTGACCAGCGATTAAGGTTCAGTAACTTTTATTTAGGCTTTGGATACCAACATACAAAATTGTTACAAAGGTCTTGAGTATTGTTATAGTCAAAACTAAGCGCTGAACCCACCGGGGTCACACAACGCTGCAGGGTAGAGTTTGTTAGGTGGTGAGGAGTGCTAAAGGAAGTAGAATTAAAGGTTCTCTTATAAATCTGTTGTTGTCAAAACGTCGAAGAGGGAGTCTGTGTCAACAATGACCTTGATGACACGAAGATGTCACAGGTCGAAGAGGGAGTTTGTGTCAACAATGACCTTGAGGATACGAAGATGTCACAGGTCGAAGAGGGAGTTTGTGTCAACAATGACCTTGAGGATACGAAGATGTCACAGGTCGAAGAGGGAGTTTGTGTCAACAATGACCTTGAGGATACGAAGATGTCACAGGTCGAAGAGGGAGTTTGTGTCAACAATGACCTTGAGGATACGAAGATGTCACAGGTCGAAGAGGGAGTTTGTGTCAACAATGACCTTGATGACACGAAGATGTCACAGGTCGAAGAGGGAGTCTATGTCAACAATGACCTTGAGGACACGAAGATGTCACAGATACACAAAAATTACACTGATGATTTAAATAACCCGATAACGTCTCAGTGACTTGTGATCAGGAAACATTCTACAGTTGTTTCATGGAACACATCTGTTTAATAAAAGACAAAGCTTGAGAAACACACTTCACCACTGAAAGCTTAAAGCTAACCAGAAGCTGAGTTCTTCAGCTAGTGTACAGAACCCAACAATTTCAAGTTTATTAAGTAGGTAAGTAAATTAAGAAATTTGTACCTACAAAGCCTAAACCTAAAAAAGAAAGTTTCATCCATTTCATGACATAGATCAGTCATTAAAGTCTGAAGCCATTCAGAAGAAGCATACTCCAGATGTTTAATGGAAAATGATGGACTATTTCGAAATTGAAGCTGGGAGAATGGCACCTACACACTCCACTGATAATGGCAACATTCCTCCAAGTAAGACACACGAATGTTCAACTATTGAGGCTGACCAGTAGGCCGATCAGAGGTCACCTCCACATGTCAATTGTTGCATGACCCTTCCCTTAGAATAGACTCTTCTGTCTTCAAGAAGCCGCTGGACAGGCCCCTAAAGTCAGTACCTGATTAGCCGGGCTGTGGTTCGTACTTCATTTTACGTGTGGCCAGCAGTAACAGCCTTGTTGATCAGACCCTGATCCACCACGAGGCCTGGTCTCAGACCGGGCCGCTGGGGCGTTGACCCCCGAAACCCTCTCCAGGTATACTCCAAGTATTAGTTATAGTTAACTATGGTTGAAAGCTTGAAGCTGCTTGGATAACATTTCAGAAGTTAAAAACGGAAACCTTTGAAGGAAATCAGTGGAAGACAAGAAAACTAAACTTACAGGAAATAACTGGTACTTCCAACAATTGAATAGTTTAAACTTGACAAGATTGAAATTTATCAGTTGCAACATTATTTCTTTACCAGAAATAAAACCAAAGAAACCTTTGCAAGGTAGTCTTGTTGTATTATCATCTACGCTTCCTCAGAGCTTAGATTGGTACCATATAAATCTTTTATCATGCAGTTTAGACTCCTAAAGGAGTATTTTAGTATGTTTCGTGCTAGCTACTGTTGAAAAACTAAAATATAAGATTTGAATCAGCGTGGGGCACTGATGTTGCTTACTGATAACACCAGCAGGTTGACAGTCAAACCTAAACCCAAGAATAACGTTGAGAAAAGTGTGCTTCCCTCCCTGCAAGCAGGCTCTGGAAGTGTGTGCTTCCCTCCCTGCAAGCAGACTCTGGAAGTGTGTGCTTCCTTCCCTGCAAGCAGACTCTGGAAGTGTGTGCTTCCCCTGCAAGCAGGCTCTGGAAGTGTGTGCTTCCTTCCCTGCAAGCAGACTCTGGAAGTGTGTGCTTCCCTCCATGCAAGCAGACTCTGGAAGTGTGTGCTTCCCCCCTGCAAGCAGGCTCTGGAAGTGTGTGCTTCCTTCCCTGCAAGCAGACTCTGGAAGTGTGTGCTTCCCTCCATGCAAGCAGACTCTGGAAGTGTGTGCTTCCCCCCTGCAAGCAGACTCTGGAAGTGTGTGCTTCCCCCCTGCAAGCAGGCTCTGGAAGTGTGTGCTTCCCCTGCAAGAGACTCTGGAAGTGTGTGCTTCCCTCCATGCAAGCAGACTCTGGAAGTGTGTGCTTCCCTCCAAGCAGACTCTAGAAGTGTGTGCTTCCCCTTGCAAGCAGACTCTGGAAGTGTGTGCTTCCCCTGCAAGCAGACTCTGGAAGTGTGTGCTTCCCCTGCAAGCAGACTCTGAAGTGTATGCTTCCCCCTGCAAGCAGACTCTGGAAGTGTGTGCTTCCTCCCTGCAAGCAGACTCTGGAAGTGTATGCTTCCCCCTGCAAGCAGACTCTGGAAGTGTGTGCTTCCCCTGCAAGCAGACTCTGGAAGTGTGTGCTTCCCCTGCAAGTAGACTCTGGAAGTGTATGCTTCCCCCTGCAAGCAGACTCTGGAACTGTGTGCATCCCTCCCTGCAAGCAGACTCTGGAAGTGTGTGCTTCCCTCCCTGCAAGCAGACTCTGGAAGTGTGTGCTTCACTCCCTGCAAGCAGACTCTGGAAGTGTGTGCTTCCCCCCCTGCAAGCAGGCTCTGGAAGTGTGTGCTTCCCTCCATGCAAGCAGGCTCTGGAAGTGTGTGCTTCCCCCCTGCAAGCAGACTCTGGAAGTGTGTGCTTCCCCCTGCAAGCAGGCTCTGGAAGTGTGTGCTTCCCCTGCAAGCAGACTCTGGAAGTGTGTGCCTGTCCATGCAAGCAGACTCTGGAAGTGTGTGCTTCCCCTCCAAGCAGACTCTGGAAGTGTGTGCTTCCCCTGCAAGCAGACTCTGGAAGTGTGTGCTTCCCCCTGCAAGCAGACTCTGGAAGTGTGTGCTTCCCCCTGCAAGCAGACTCTGGAAGTGTGTGCTTCCCCTGCAAGCAGACTCTGGAAGTGTGTGCTTCCCCTGCAAGCAGACTCTGGAAGTGTGCTTCCCTCCCTGCAAGCAGACTCTGAAGTGTGTGCTTCCCTCCCTGCAAGCAGACTCTGGAAGTGTGTGCTTCCCTCCTGCAAGCAGACTCTGGAAGTGTGTGCTTCCCTCCCTGCAAGCAGACTCTGGAAGTGTGTGCTTCCCTCCCTGCAAGCAGACTCTGGAAGTGTGTGCTTCCCTCCCTGCAAGCAGACTCTGGAAGTGTGTGCTTCCCTCCCTGCAAGCAGACTCTGGAAGTGTGTGCTTCCCTCCCTGCAAGCAGACTCTGGAAGTGTGCTTCCCCCTGCAAGCAGACTCTGAAGTGTGTGCTTCCCTCCCTGCAAGCAGACTCTGGAAGTGTGTGCTTCCCCCCCTGCAAGCAGACTCTGGAAGTGTGTGCTTCCCCCCTGCAAGCAGACTCTGGAAGTGTGTGCTTCCCTCCATGCAAGCAGACTCTGGAAGTGTGTGCTTCCCTCCCTGCAAGCAGACTCTGGAAGTGTGTGCTTCCCTCCCTGCAAGCAGACTCTGGAAGTGTGTGCTTCCCTCCCTGCAAGTAGACTCTGGAAGTGTATGCTTCCCTCCCTGCAAGCAGACTCTGGAAGTGTGTGCTTCCCTCCCTGCAAGCAGACTCTGGAAGTGTGCGCTTCCCTCCCTGCAAGCAGACTCTGGAAGTGTGCGCTTCCCTCCCTGCAAGCAGACTCTGGAAGTGTGCGCTTCCCTCCCTGCAAGCAGACTCTGGAAGTGTGTGCTTCCCTCCCTGCAAGCAGACTCTGAAAGTGTGTGCTTCCCTCCCTGCAAGCAGACTCTGGAAGTGTGTGCTTCCCTCCCTGCAAGCAGACTCTGGAAGTGTGTGCTTCCCTCCATGCAAGCAGACTCTGGAAGTGTGTGCTTCTCTCCCTGCAAGCAGGCTCTGGAAGTGTGTGCTTCCCTCCCTGCAAGCAGACTCTGGAAGTGTGTGCTTCCCTCCCTGCAAGCAGACTCTGGAAGTGTGTGCTTCCCTCCCTGCAAGCAGGCTCTGGAAGTGTGAAAAACGGGTCAAATTTTTAATAACGTGGTGCATGACTTAGAAGAGACGTTGGAACATGTAATAAAAACAGTGCTGTGTTATATCGTATACGTGACTGTAACCACAATATAGATTTTGAAATCTGCACGCTAAATATAATAATTACATAAAGAAGAGAATTGTAGAGTCAAACTTTGTCTCGGCTCCAGACTTTCAACATTCACAATCAATCAATCAATAGACGTCTTTCCAGAAGTGCCCAGACATCACAATGCAAATGATCCACCAAACCACTGCCTGGTCATGGACTGGGCCGCGGGGGCGTTGACCCCGGAACACCCTCCAGGTATATTCCAGGTAACCCCACCACAATGTACTTCCCACCCCCAGAACACAAGTTCGGTTAACCAGTTCCCCTGAATCCCTTCATATAAGTTACCTTGCTCACACTCCAGCAGCACATCATATCTCCAAAACTACGTGTCTCCACTCAACACACGCTGCAGGATGAGCAAATCCTTCTCTCAACCCTCTATGTGAGGTCTCAACACCTTTAATCCACTCTAGATTTATACGCTTCTTCAAAAACCCTACCTTGCCTCGATATGTCTAAATTAATAAACCATCTCAGCAACGTCTCCTCTGTCCCCTGAATTGTACCCATCATATCAACAACCTAATTTCTCCACTACCTTAGTTTTGTATAATACTAATGCCACTCACTATCCTAGGAACACACCTCCACGGCCTCCAGCCGCCTCCTCACGGCAACATCGAGAAATGACATGTCTTACACCAATGCAAAATTACTTAACCACAATACTCTGTTACATTATTAAATTCATGGTTTTTTTTTTTGGGTGGAGCGCTAACCCGTAGAGATGATGCAGCTCCTAAGGAAATGGAAGGCAATTAGGTTCGATCCAAGGAAGTCAATATTCTGATAAATTACAATTCCTAAATGCAGTTAAATGACATAAAAAGAACCGACAAGGTGGAAAATAAACACAAAAGCAGTATAATGTGATCCTTATTGAAATTTACACAGTTTGAGTGAGTGACAAATTGTATTTTAATAAAAGTCCACCAATGAGTAAGTTTCAAACCGACCAGAAAGGGCATTCTCCAGGAATTAATCTGGTTCCAAATATTCCAAGTTTTTTAACTAGTATTTCAAAACAATTTCCAGATATTAGCGCTAAACTTACGGGTTATTAGCCTTGTTATAAAAGAGGCGTCAATAATATTTTAAAACCAATTAGGAGAATCATTTTCACTGAAAAAAATCACTATTCAATAAGATGGGCAAAATGGGATTTACGGCAGCCAATGGCAGCGTGAGCCTTGTGTTCAGGAAGCCACACCATTGGTGAAGGTTTGAAACCGATCAGGTGAGTCATTCTCCAGTTATGGCGATGATTCCAAAGATTCCAAGTCTTTTTTTACTACTTTACGAACCTTAACAGTTGCTATCCTGACCCTGGGATGATCAGCTATCCTGACCCTGGGATGATCAGTTATCCTGACCCTGGGATGATCAGTTATCCTGACCCTGGGATGATCAGTTATCCTGACCCTGGGATGATCAGTTATCCTGACCCTGGGATGATCAGTTATCCTGACCCTGGGATGATCAGTTATCCTGACCCTGGGATGATCAGTTATCCTGACCCTGGGATGATCAGCTATCCTGACCCTGGGATGATCAGCTATCCTGACCCTGGGATGATCAGTTATCCTGACCCTGGGATGATCAGTTATCCTGACCCTGGGATGATCAGCTATCCTGACCCTGGGATGATCAGCTATCCTGACCTGGGATGATCAGTTATCCTGACCCTGGGATGATCAGTTATCCTGACCCTGGGATGATCAGTTATCCTGACCCTGGGATGATCAGCTATCCTGACCCTGGGATGATCAGTTATCCTGACCCTGGGATGATCAGTTATCCTGACCCTGGGATGATCAGTTATCCTGACCTGGGATGATCAGTTATCCTGACCCTGGGATGATCAGTTATCCTGACCCTGGGATGATCAGTTATCCTGACCCTGGGATGATCAGTTATCCTGACCCTGGGATGATCAGCTATCCTGACCCTGGGATGATCAGCTATCCTGACCCTGGGATGATCAGTTATCCTGACCCTGGGATGATCAGTTATCCTGACCCTGGGATGATCAGTTATCCTGACCCTGGGATGATCAGCTATCCTGACCCTGGGATGATCAGTTATCCTGACCCTAGGATGATCAGTTATCCTGACCCTGGGATGATCAGTTATCCTGACCCTGGGATGATCAGTTATCCTGACCCTGGGATGATCAGTTATCCTGACCCTGGGATGATCAGTTATCCTGACCCTGGGATGATCAGCTATCCTGACCCTGGGATGATCAGCTATCCTGACCCTGGGATCATCAGTTATCCTGACCCTGGGATGATCAGTTATCCTGACCCTGGGATGATCAGTTATCCTGACCCTGGGATGATCAGTTATCCTGACCCTGGGATGATCAGCTATCCTGACCCTGGGATGATCAGCTATCCTGACCCTGGGATCATCAGTTATCCTGACCCTGGGATGATCAGTTATCCTGACCCTGGGATGATCAGTTATCCTGACCCTGGGATGATCAGTTATCCTGACCCTGGGATGATCAGCTATCCTGACACTGGGATGATCAGCTATCCTGAAACTGGGATGATCAGCTATCCTGACCCTGGGATGATCAGCTATCCTGACCCTCGGATGATCAGCTATCCTGACCCTGGGATGATCAGCTATCCTGAAACTGGGATGATCAGCTA
This sequence comes from Cherax destructor, assembly GCA_009830355.1. Taxonomy (NCBI): domain Eukaryota; kingdom Metazoa; phylum Arthropoda; class Malacostraca; order Decapoda; family Parastacidae; genus Cherax; species Cherax destructor. The sequence continues at coordinate 15,330 of WNWK01009505.1, forward strand.
TCCTGAAACTGGGATGATCAGCTATCCTGACCTTGGGATGATCAGCTATCCTGACCCTGGGATGATCAGCTATCCTGACCCTGGGATGATCAGCTATCCTGACCCTGGGATGATCAGCTATCCTGACCCTGGGATGATCAGCTATCCTGACCCTGGGATGATCAGCTATCCTGACCCTGGGATGATCAGCTATCCTGACCCTGGGATGATCAGCTATCCTGACCCTTGGATGATCAGTTATCCTGACCCTGGGATGATCAGCTATCCTGACCCTTGGATGATCACCCAGTAAATATTCAAGTCATTTATCACCAGCTGAACCTACCATCTCAGTGGATGAACACAGTTGAACCTTCCATCTCCGGGGATGAACACAGTTGAACCTACCATCTCCGGGGATGAACACAGTTGAACCTACCATTTCAGTGGATGAACACAGTTGAACCTACCATCTCAGTGGATGTACACAGTTGAACCTACCATCTCCGGGGATGAACACAGTTGAACCTACCATCTCCGGGGATGAACACAGTTGAACCTACCATCTCCGGGGACGAACACAGATGAACCTACCATCTCCGGGGATGAACACAGTTGAACCTACCATCTCCGGGGACGAACACAGTTGAACCTACCATCTCCGGGGATGAACACAGTTGAACGTACCATCTCCGGGGATGAACACAGTTGAACCTACCATCTCCGGGGATGAACACAGTTGAACCTACCATCTCCGGGGACGAACACAGATGAACCTACCATCTCCGGGGACGAACACAGATGAACCTACCATCTCCGGGGATGAACACAGTTGAACCTACCATCTCCGGGGATGAACACAGTTGAACCTACCATCTCCGGGGATGAACACAGTTGATCCTACGATCCGGACGCACCACCGTACTTCCCCGTTACACTGTTGACAGTTCGATGGGTGACAGGAGGCCCCTGCTGCCCCCCTCGCCCCCTTCCCCTGCCACTACTCCCCGACCCCCTACCATGCATCGTGATGTTACCATGGTTACCCAACCCTCCACCCGAGCAAGATGGGCATAACCCTCACCTTAACACCAGCGCCACATTTTCCCCCTTAAAGCCCCTCTAGCATAAGGTCCATTTTGAGGGTACGGTCCGGCCATGAGGGTAGCGTGCCCTCAGGGCTCTAACACTACGTCAGGATTCATAATTTGCTGTTCTCTGAGTCTTCGCTTTTTGTGGACTGGTGAATAAGTTTATTAAAATTCTGGAAGCGTGTTTATTTCTTGCCGTCACCAAGGACACTCAGATTTATTTAATTTTTTTTTTTACAACTGAGAGTAAATCCTCAAGTTTCTTTCGCTCTGTAAACTCTAACATTCATATGGTGTCCCGTGGTTCGGTTGGCAACACACTCGCCTCACACTGTCCGTGGTTCGATCCCCGGCACGAGTGGAAACGTTGGACATGTTTCCTTACACCTGCTGTCCCTGTTCACCTAGCGGTAAGTAGGTACCTGGGTGTTAGGTGACTGGTGTGGGTGGCATCCTGGGGGACAAGATTGAAGGACCACAAAGGAAATAAGACAGACAGTCCCTCTATGACGCACTGACTTTCCTGGGTTATCCTGGGTGGCTAACCCTCCAGGGTTAAAAATCCCAACAAATTTTATCTTACGTATGTAGAAAAAATGGAAGTGAATTATCCCTCCAGAGAGTTCACTCTCTCGCCTCCTGTTGTAAATAATGTTTTTTTACACGACACTCCAGCGTAAATAACATTCATAAAGTCTGTAAATGAATTACAAGTATAATTTACACAGCCTTCTCCCTTGTAAACTATAAAGAATACTCTAACGTCTAAGGTCAACATTTACAAAGTTTGTAAATGGTTTACACAGTCTGGCACCGTAAAACATTTACACTGTTAACAGTGAATCTTCATCCTCATATATCCATGATGAAGCACTGAACCCGTAGGGGCTATACTCCTTTGTCCAATGTAGGGGAATTAAGATTGAGGAAGGGGAGGGTAAACTCCAATACCTTGGATCAAGAATCCTTCAATGACAAAAATACGAGGTTATATCAACGAGGTATACAAAGTACATATATACACTTGCTTACATATTTACGTAAATCAGTACTATTTAGTGTTGCTATCTATCTCCGTACCGTAAATATCTGTATAAATATTCCTTTACTCCTGTGTATGGGATAGACCATGGTGATAGATGGTAGTTGTCAAGTGATAGATGGTAGTTGTCAAGTGATAGATGGTAGTTGTCAAGTGATAGATGGTAGTTGTCAAGTGATAGTGACTGCAGCTGTGCTGGAAGGTGACCCTTGAAGGTGTGGTAGCTAATGAACCTTTAATGGAATACTTGACGATATGACAGTGAAACACCATCCTGTGTGATGGAACATGACAGTGAAACACCATCCTGTGTGATGGAACATGACAGTGAAACACCATCCTGTGTGATGGATCATGACAGTGAAACACCATCCTGTGTGATGGAACATGACAGTGAAACACCATCCTGTGTGATGGAACATGACAGTGAAACACCATCCTGTGTTATGGAACATGACAGTGAAACATCATCCTGTGTGATGGAATATGACAGTGAAACACCATCCTGTGTGATGGATCATGACAGTGAAACACCATCCTGTGTGATGGAACATGACAGTGAAACACCATCCTGTGTTATGGAACATGACAGTGAAACATCATCCTGTGTGATGGAATATGACAGTGAAACACCATCCTGTGTGATGGAATATGACAGTGAAACACCATCCTGTGTGATGGACCATGACAGTGAAACACCATCCTGTGTTATGGAACATGACAGTGAAACATCATCCTGTGTGATGGAATATGACAGTGAAACACCATCCTGTGTGATGGAACATGACAGTGAAACACCATCCTGTGTTATGGAACATGACAGTGAAACATCATCCTGTGTGATGGAATATGACAGTGAAACACCATCCTGTGTGATGGAATATGACAGTGAAACACCATCCTGTGTGATGGACCATGACAGTGAAACACCATCCTGTGTGATGGACCATGACAGTGAAACACCATCCTGTGTGATGGAACATGACAGTGAAACACCATCCTGTGTGATGGAACATGACAGTGAAACACCATCCTGTGTGATGGAATATGACAGTGAAACACCATCCTGTGTGATGGAATATGACAGTGAAACACCATCCTGTGTGATGGAACATGACAGTGAAACACCATCCTGTGTGATGGAATATGACAGTGAAACACCATCCTGTGTGATGGAACATGACAGTGAAACACCATCCTGTGTGATGGAATATGACAGTGAAACACCATCCTGTGTGATGGAACATGACAGTGAAACACCATCCTGTGTGATGGAATATGACAGTAAACACCATCCTGTGTGATGGAACATGACAGTGAAACACCATCCTGTGTGATGGAACATGACAGTGAAACACCATCCTGTGTGATGGAACATGACAGTGAAACACCATCCTGTGTGATGGAACATGACAGTGAAACACCATCCTGTGTGATGGAACATGACAGTGAAACACCATCCTGTGTGATGGACCATGACTGAAACACCATCCTGTGTGATGGAACATGACAGTGAAACACCATCCTGTGTGATGGAACATGACAGTGAAACACCATCCTGTGTGATGGAACATGACAGTGACAGTAACGGCACATTGCTGATGAATCCAATTTTACTCAATTAAAAAAATAGGCCACGTCAAGGCCAGCCTCCCCATTAACTCCACAAGAAAATGTAAACAGAAAACAGTTATGTCTTCAGATTATTTCGATTTCTTTCAGATAAACAATTGGGTCTTTTAAGGGAGAGGTTTTGGCAGTGGTTTATATACAGGAAAGTTAAACCAAAATCTGTTTTAATTTGTGTATGAACCACAAGAAGGAAGGACGGGACAGTTGGTGGGCAGGGAGAGAGAATCATCACTACACCTTTACATGAGAAGGTCGGTCGATACAACAGCCAGCCCTGCCAGGCAGCTGGCCGGACCTGGGTACTACCATCACTAGGCTGCTAGCTTAGCATAGGTACCACTACCAGTTTGCTAGCCTAGCCTGGGTACCACCACCAGGCTGCTAGCCTAGCCTGGGTACCACCACCAGGCTGCTAGCCTAGCCTGGGTACAACCACCAGGCTGCTAGCCAAGCCTGGGTACCACCACCAGGCTGCTAGCCTAGCCTGGGTACAACCACCAGGCTGCTAGCCAAGCCTGGGTACCACCACTAGGCTGCTAGCCTAGCCTGGGTACCACCACCAGGCTGCTAGCCTAGCCTGGGTACCACCACCAGGCTGCTACCCTAGCCTGGGTACCACCATCAGGCTGCTAGCCTAGCCTGAGTACCACCACCAGGCTATTCTAGATACCAACTGGTAGTTTGTATTAACAGAAACTGGAAGTCGGTATCTAGAACAGTAACTGGTAGTTAGTAACTAGAACAGTAACTGGTAGTTAGTAACTAGAACAGAAACTGGAAGTTAGTAACTAGAACAGTAACTGGTAGTAACTAGAACAGTAACTGGTAGTTAGTAACTAGAACAGTAACTGGTAGTTAGTAACTAGAACAGTAACTGGTAGTTAGTAACTAGAACAGTAACTGGTAGTTAGTAACTAGAACAGTAACTGGTAGTTAGTAACTAGAACAGTAACTGGTAGTTAGTAACTAGAACAGTAACTGGTAGTTAGTAACTAGAACAGTAACTGGTAGTTAGTAACTAGAACAGTAACTGGTAGTTAGTAACTAGAACAGTAACTGGTAGTTAGTAACTAGAACAGTAACTGGTAGTTAGTAACTAGAACAGTAACTGGTTAGTAACTAGAACAGTAACTGGTAGTTAACTAGAACAGTAACTGGTAGTTAGTAACTAGAACAGTAACTGGTAGTAGACTAGAACAGTAACTGGTAGTTAGTAACTAGAACAGTAACTGGTAGTTAGTAACTAGAACAGTAACTGGTAGTTAGTAACTAGAACAGTAACTGGTAGTTAGTAACTAGAACAGTAACTGGTAGTAACTAGAACAGTAACTGGTAGTAACTAGAACAGTAACTGGTAGTAACTAGAACAGTAACTGGTAGTTAAAACTAGAACAGTAACTGGTAGTTAGTAACTAGAACAGTAACTGGTAGTTAGTAACTAGAACAGTAACTGGTAGTTAGTAACTAGAACAGTAACTGGTAGTAACTAGAACAGTAACTGGTAGTAACTAGAACAGTAACTGGTAGTTAGTAACTAGAACAGTAACTGGTAGTTAGTAACTAGAACAGTAACTGGTAGTTAGTAACTAGAACAGTAACTGGTAGTTAGTAACTAGAACAGTAACTGGTAGTTAGTAACTAGAACAGTAACTGGTAGTTAGTAACTAGAACAGTAACTGGTAGTTAGTAACTAGAACAGTAACTGGTAGTTAGTAACTAGAACAGTAACTGGTAGTTAGTAACTAGAACAGTAACTGGTAGTTAGTAACTAGAACAGTAACTGGTAGTTAGTAACTAGAACAGTAACTGGTAGTTAGTAACTAGAACAGTAACTGGTAGTTAGTAACTAGAACAGTAACTGGTAGTTAGTAACTAGAACAGTAACTGGTAGTTAGTAACTAGAACAGTAACTGGTAGTTAGTAACTAGAACAGTAACTGGTAGTTAGTAACTAGAACAGTAACTGGTAGTTAGTAACTAGAACAGTAACTGGTAGTTAGTAACTAGAACAGTAACTGGTAGTTAGTAACTAGAACAGTAACTGGTAGTTAGTAACTAGAACAGTAACTGGTAGTTAGTAACTAGAACAGTAACTGGTAGTTAGTAACTAGAACAGTAACTGGTAGTAACTAGAACAGTAACTGGTAGTAACTAGAACAGTAACTGGTAGTAACTAGAACAGTAACTGGTAGTTAGTAACTAGAACAGTAACTGGTAGTAACTAGAACAGTAACTGGTAGTTAGTAACTAGAACAGTAACTGGTAGTTAGTAACTAGAACAGAAACTGGTAGTTAGTAACTAGAACAGTAACTGGTAGTAACTAGAACAGTAACTGGTAGTTAGTAACTAGAACAGTAACTGGTAGTAACTAGAACAGTAACTGGTAGTTAGTAACTAGAACAGTAACTGGTAGTTAGTAACAGTAACTATTATGATTTAATACGAATGTTTCAACTTACTGATAATAACTACCGCAACAAGCTGCGTCTCAAACGGTGTTTACAAAACATAATTAAGGGACAAAGTGTCACCTGGTTAATAATCCAGACCCAACAAATGTTTCTTAAGAACAATGTTTCGCTCAAAAAATAATTACTGAACGAAACGTCACTGGCAGCTGGTTACCTAATGGGGTTTCAAGTCTATCTTCTTCTTCTTCTTGTTGATTCGCCGGGACTCTCCCGGCCCGGGCCTTGTCCAAGTGGTGGCCCGGCCTTGGTTCCCTTTCTCAGGAGTATCTCAGACTAATGTCTGCCATGGGAGGAGGTACTTGGGACCTCCTCATCTGTTGGACCAACGGTCCCCAGGCCTAGCCACATTCCCCGCCCTCACGGGGCTCGTAGGGAGAAGCTAGGCCCATCTTTGGTCTGCCACCTTCCCTGCCCCAGGGGAGCTAAAGGGAACAGCAGTCTTGTGAGCCGCAGGTGTAAGCAAGCTCTGGCTCAGGCACCTACCCTGCCCTAGAAGGGCTAGGCATGGTGTCGATCTCAAGTCTATCGACTACATTATCATTATTAGGCTGTACATAAATAATTTATGACTGTACATAAAAAAATTATGCAAGATATTGTATAATATTAAATCATGGCATTATCTCTTACCATAATTTCGTATATTACTTTTGCTTATTTTTTTTTTTTTGGCTATTTAAAAGAAATATTTATTAATATCAACGTGTATATATTTTGTGTGTATTACCAATAGAGCTAATATCACTATTATTCGTGGACAATTTAAACGTAAATTATTAAACTGATTCACGTAAATAATATGACTTTTTACTGTAAAATAAATAAAAGATCATTTGCTTTAATTGAGTGGCTCACAAATTTTAAACAACGACAATTATAATGGAATGAAAAAAAAATGTATTTTTTTTTCTGAAGCGAGGTGGAAAAATGTTTGTTTACCTTGTTGGTTAATTGGGTGTGAAGCCTACCAACTACACGAGGGTCATTAAGACTTCACCAGGTGTGTAACTGTTTACGTTCATACTATGTACATGAGCAGATACACATACACCTTCCTCTGTGTATATACACTGAAGTCTGAGATACACGTTTGCACCTAGACAGTGTATACGGGAGGGCCCCACTTATACATAAGTGCCAGACTACTGCTGTAAAGCAAAAATAGCTGTAAAGTGACTCAGCCTTTTTTTTTTTTCACTTTCAAATGCATATAAAAGTCGGATAACATGTTTACACTATCACATATTAGGTGAGCAATATAGCTAGGCCTAAAAAAAAGTGCATATGCACTACCTTAAAATATTTTCATCCTTAGCTTAAAGTGAGTGGTGAATATATTTATATGAAGTCTAAATAAACGAAGAATGAGTATAATTGAAGACCGCTGTATTAGCGAAGCGCTGTAAAGCGGGGCTCTACTATATATACATCTACATGTATACATCCCTGGGTGTATATGCACCGAGATATACACCACTCAGTGTACGGTATATATATACACAGAGACATATACCTTTATCTTGTGCTGATGCTGACATATTATCTGCCATTTACGTATATTAAGAATTATAATTTATTATAAATACTATTACAGCAATATACAACATTGTTAAATTAACACAGTAATATATTAAAGCTAAATTTGTAAAGCGCTAAATCCGTACGGGTCATCGTTAGACCCATTTTAATATAAATTACTAGGATAAAGCAGACTAGAAAATAATTTGTATTGTTGAATTACCTTATATTATTATTAATTATCATCACGGTCTTCAATTATTTTATTACGTCAGTAATTATCATTAGTTTTCAATTATCTTATTACGTCAGTAATTATCATTAGTTTTCAATTATCCTATTACGTCAGTAATTATCATTAGTTTCAATTATCCTATTACGTCAGTAATTATCACTAGTCTTCAGTTATCTTGAGCAAAGTAATTATTATTGGTGCTCAATTATATTTTAACACGGTAATTATCATCGTTATTCTTTGTGTTCAATTTTCTTAAAATAAGAATAATAATGATCAGCGCTAAACCCGTTGGGGTCACACAGTGCCAGGGGAAACAAGAGTCAATCAGATTCGATCCATGGGAGATTAATTCCTTGGATCAAGAGCTCCTCACCGGCATCAAGGAACCTACCGTGAAGGTTTAAAGTTTATATAAGAATTGTATACCTAAACCATATGTGAACCCAAGTAATAATTACTAGTATTATTGGTTGCCTAAAGGGGTTTAAAGCCTATCTACTACACTAAGGTTATTACAATGAGAGAAATACACATCTGGGTGCATTAGTAGTTTATATATATATATATATCGTGCCGATTAGGTAAGTTAGTTAGTTCAGACTCTCAGGTAAGGACCCACTAGGGGCGAGGGGGAAGTGGGGACAGAAGAAGAATAGTCGGTGAGAGGAAGAACCGAAGTAGAAGAGAAAGAGTCAGGACTAAACCCAACAGTCTAACTACTGATTGTTACTTAGATTAGGTAAAACTTGCTATTTTGGCTTAAATAGCAACGCTCTTCTTGCCGAATAAGACAAGCGACAATTTGTGTATGCAATAATTTCGCAAAAATCATTCTGAACCTAACGAAAAAAATATATTTCATTGTGTTTGTTTATTATTAAATTATTGTAAACTTATCTAAAATATATTTAGTTGGATTAGGCTAAATTAAATTGCGCTTGTTATAATAAGGTTAGGTAAGTTTTCTAAGATTCTTTTGGTGCAAAATTATAAATTTTTACATTAACATTAATGAAAAAAAATATATCTTTAAACGAATAAGAGAAATTTTTAGAAAGGACTTAATTTTAAATGAGTTCTTGCTAATTGACCAGTTTTACCTATTAGGCACGACATATATATATATATATATATATATATATATATATATATATATATATATATATATATATATATATATATATATATATATATAATAAGGTTGGAGGGAGGGTAAAGGAGGTTTTGTGGGTGAGGGCTTGGACTTCCAGCAAGCATGTGTGAGCGTGTTAGATAGGAGTGAATGGAGACGAATGGTTTTTGGGACCTGATGAGCTGTTGGAGTGTGATCAGGGCAATATTTAGTGAAGGGATTCAGGGAAACCAGTTAATTGATTTAGTTGAACTTGAGTCCTGGAAATAGGAAGTACAATGCCTGCACTTTAAAGGAGGGGTTTGATTATTATTATTATAATAAAAAAAGAAGCGCTAAACCACAGGGGTCATACAGCGCATCAGGTTAGGGCAGCATAAAGGGAGAATGGGTTGTAAGAGGGAGAGGGATGATTAGTAGGGTATGAAGTGCAGCAGGACAGTGGATAGTGCAGGGATAGAGGATAGCAAGAGATCGAGGTAGAAAGGATGGAGGGAGGTGCTAGAGGTATAATCTTCAGAGTTTGTGTAGTAAGTCAGTTGCTGTCAAAAAGTCAATGAGAGAGTCAGGATTAAAGGAGGGTCCATCAGCAAGAAGGGAAGGTAAATAAAGAGCCGCAGAGCGAAGCCGACTGCGAAGACGGGAGAGTGTAGTCTCCCAACCTCGACATTGGTGACAAGAAGGCCAGAAACCTATACTCGGTTTAATATAATAAAGTTTGAAATTTAGCACGTCAGACCAGCGTTGTTGCCAACGGGTGCGAAGGTGGGTAGCAATGACTGCAAAATAGTCCGTGAATGGACCACCTCTATATGAAACTGGAAGGTCATGTACTGCTGACTGCGCAGCAGTGTCTGCCTGTTCATTGCCCTGTACGTCAACATGACCAGGGACCCAACAAAAAAACAATATCTTTGTGTTTGCTAGAGATACGGCATAGCCAAAGGTGGATACGAAGAACTAAGGGGTGAGGTGTATCAAATTTTCGAATAGCCTGTAAAGCACTAAGGAAGTCTAAAAAGACCACAAATGGTGACACAGGCATAGATGCAATACGGATAATTGTATGCCACAAGAATGGCATACAAGTCAGCCGTAAATATGCTAGCCGAGGATAATAGATGCCCTCGCACGACACTGTCCGGAAACACTGCTGCGAATCCGACACAGTCTGATGACTTAGAACCATCGATGTACACTGCGATGGCATGGGAATGAGAACGGAAGTGGTCTAGAAAAAGAGAGCGAGAAGCCGCCGTAGGTAGTTGGGCTTTCGCGCAAGGCAGAGGAACAGAACAGACACGGACAGCAGGAACTTCCCAAGGGGGTAGGGGAAAGGGGGATGTCACATGAACATAGAAAGGTGGTAAGAGCGAATGTAGACGAAGTAAACAGGGTCGACAAACAAATAAAGAGCGTCTACTAACATCTGTGACAATCCTATACATGGAAGGATTGCAGAGGTAATGAGAGTGAACATAATAGCGAAGGCAATGTGCATCACGACGATCGGACAAGGATGGAATGTTCGCTTCTACATAGAGGCTCTCAACCAGGGAAGAACGAAATGCACCAAGGCATAAACGCAATCCCTGGTGATGGATGGGATTAAGGCTGGAAAGAATAGCAGGGAAGGCCGCCGAATATATCTGGTCACCATAATCGAGTTTAGATAAAATTAGGGCTGAATGCAGGCGAAGGAGAGTTCTACGATCAGCCCCCATGAAAGATGTGTGAGGGTTTTAAGGAGAAGGATGTTCAGCCGGCTATGACAAGTCGCCTTCAGAGAGGTAATGTGAGGTTTCCAGGACAATCGGCGATCAAACAGGAGGCCGAGAAACCTGACTGTATCACATTCTGGGATACGTGAGCCATATAGGTACATGGATGATCAGAGACCACTGAACATCTAGTAAACGTAATTTGATGAGTTTTGCCACTAGAAAATTTAAACCCGTGAGTGGTGGCCCAATCAGAAACCCGGTTGATGGCATGCTGGAGGGAAACTGCAATGAGGTGACAGTCAGCACCTGCACAAGCTATAGCAAAGTCATCAACATAAAGCGATGACCAAATATTGGATAGGAGAACAGATGCCAGATTATTTATAGCAAGGAGAGTGTTGTGCTCAGAACACAACCCTGGGGACACCTTCAGCTTGGACAAACTCCAGGGAAAGCACATTACTGGCCCAGCTGCCGATGATCGGCAAGCGGAGAGTGTTGCCTCCAGTTCTTGAAGGGTAAAAGGCACATTATAACATTCTTCTCTGAGAGAAGAAAAATCAAAGGGCTTTAACTCGCTGGCAGACTTAGAAGAAAGGAACGAGGGGCATACATGGAGCTCCTGAGAAATGCGGACCAGATGATTACCAATGTCAGTGGCAACGGCAAGAGGGTGTGCTATATCGACGCCGGCAACCCAAAGAACAGGAGCCAGGTCGGGGGAGAATTTACCACTCAATTTCTGCACTTTCTTCCAGACTGCACTCATCGAGGAAGCCGAAGTGACGTTAATTCCAACATCAAGTGCGTTTAGCATCCCGTATGACACGGCAAACAATTGCTCTCCTCTGTTTAAAATCAAGGAGTCTCTCTGTGGTTCTGTTATATCAGTACCTGCCCCACGCAGCATGTTTCAAACGTACTGCCCGAGCACAAGCAGGAGACCACCAAGGCACACACTTCTGAGAATGCTTGCCTGAGGTTTGAGGGATAGAATGTGAAGCTGCAGTTAAGACGGAGGAGATGTAAAACCTCATCAATGGAGGACGAGGAAGTAGCCTCATGAAAGGCAGTACGATGTGTGTAAAGGTCAAATTGCCAGCGTGGGATACGAGGAGGTGGAGAATACGAAGGGGACATGAGGATGATAGGAAAATAATCGCTCTCATGTAGGTCTGGGAGGACAGACCAGGTGAAGTCAAGGACAGTTGAGGAAGAGCAGATGGAGAGATCGATGCAAGAGAAAGAATGAGTTTGATTATCTCAAAATGGGTGGGAGTACCCGTATTTAAAACATGGAGGGGGAGAGAAGCAAGAAATGCCTCCAACTGAATGCCACGGGAGTTACAGTGCGACATCCCCCCCCCAGAGAAAATGGTGTGCATTAAAATCGCCAAGTAACAGAAGAGGTGGCAGCAAGGAAGAAACCAGAAAATCAACATCTGGGATAGACAATGCCCGAGAAGGGAAGAGATATAAAGAACAGAGTGTATACCACTTATTCAAGTGGATACGAGCTGCAGTGTAATGTAGAGAAGAATGAACAGAGCTGACGGTATGGAATACCAGTGCGTATAAGAAGAAAAAGGATCCGATGAATATAACAAATCATAGCCCGAAAAGGGACGGATAACAGTGGATTGTAATTTGGGTTCTTGCAAACAGACCCCAACAGGGAAAAACTGGGAGAGCAACACCTGAAGCTCACCCTGGTTACCCCTGAGGCCTCGGATATTCCACTGTAAATAAGCCATGATTTATGAAGAAAAAGATACAAGTCGAAGGTAGAGTTATCTATGGACTAGGGTTAGAAAAGTCCACGTGTGGAGGCAGCGGAAGACCTGTAATCAAAGGAGTGGGATGCTGTGAAGGAAGGAGGAGTGTAGACGGAGAAGAGAGAGGAGGAGGAACTGGAGGTTGAGCGGTGTCCATCAACGGTCCAGTCTCTGAAATAAATCCTGTGATAGCTTCCAGTATTTCGGAAGACAAAGATGCAGGATGTGGGACCACATTAGAGATGGAAGGAGGAGGAGAGTGAACAACAATCTGGGAGACTATAGACTGTACTAAAGTAGAGGTCGAAGGGGTTTGGGAGAGGACAGGAGTGGAAGCGACTTGGGGGGGGGGCAGTCAAGGAAGAAACTTGGGAGGGGACAGGGGATGAAGATATTGAAAGAGGAGGAGGATGAACCTCCACACATGTTACACAACTAGTTGGAGGTGAAGAACCCAGCAATGGGGATTTTTTGCCAGACTTATGAGAAGAAGGGGGGGCGGTGAGAATTAGGTGTTGGACGAGGGCGTGAAGACACAGAACTGTGCAAGTGAGTAGAGGAGGGGGTGTGGACAGTATGGGATGCCGAGGTAGGGACCTCAGAGCCAAGAACAGCAAAAGAATTCGAGACAGCGGTGACTGAGGATGGGGCGACCACAGAGGAAGCATTGTAATTGTGACCCCAGAAGTGGGGGACGTTTAGCAATGCGAGAATAGGAAATACGGGGAAGTCTCCCTTGAAGGCGTAGATGAGAGATGGCCATAGCATATGAGAAGCCTTCCGCCTCTGATACAACAGATTTCCCACTCATTTAGGTAAACCTGACAACGGTGAGAGTACGATGGATGCGCCTCATGACAGTTAAGGCAAGAGGGAGGTAGATTACAAGGAGGACTGGCATGGTCATCGGCACCACAGACTGGGCGTTCGGCCATGGACCTGCAATATTTTACTGGATGACCAAAATGCCAGCAGTTTCAACACTGTTGTGGTGTAGGGGTCACCTTTCGAACTTGTAAACGGTGACTTGCAATATATACCGAGGGTGGAAGTTCACGGCAGTCAAATGTTAAACGAGCTATATTGCAAGGATAACGTCTTTGCTTACTGGCAGGGAGGACAAAAGTGTCAACTTTAAGGATAGGGAGGTCTTGGAGCTCAAGCTGCTCCAGAATGTCATCACCACATGTCTGGAAATTCCGTTGGACAAATGTGTGGGGTAAAATGACAGTGTCACTACAAGAATTGAGAGAATGATGTTTGTCAATAGTGATAGGAATAGTATCTATGGTCGTAAGGAGAGAAAGATCGCGAGCTTGGCCAGCATTCTGGACTGTGATGATGCGAGTGACGCTCTTGAGAGCGTGAAATGAGATATCTTTAGCTAGATGGCGTAGGAGAGCTTTACCAATACTATGATCGGAAAGATAGGTAGTTGGAGTAGTCGGTATTAGAGTAAAAAACTTTGTCCATTGAGTAGTGTGAAACAGTGTTTAAGGGGAGTGCGTGACGTGCTGGTCGTTTCTGAGATGAATGAGAAGGAAGTGTCGAATCGTCATGTAAGGGTCTTGGTCGTTTGGATGTGGGACCGGAGGTGGTCCGACGTGTGACAGGCGAGCAATCCGAAAATTGCCGCACCGTAGAGGGAGAAGCCTGAGTCAAGTTCAGAGAAGAGCGAAGGTCAGACGTGTCAGAAGGGCCGGTCGGATCCCCGGTACCTGAAGCAGGTGTCGAACCGGCACCAGCAAGAGGTACAGGGGTATTGGAAGTGTCCAAAGAGTTGTCCATTAACGAGGTAGGGTCAGAACTGGGTGCGGTATTAGGAAGGGGCCCGGGGGTAGTAGGTTCACGAATTGGGTCGTCCATGGTTAGGTTACTTCTTTCTTTTTGTTTTTAATAAAAAAGAGGAAAGCAGAAAATAAAATAAAAAGAAAAAAAGAATAAAAAAGGGGGGAACATGGAGGAATAGCTCCTAGGAGGAATGAAAGGGGTGTTAATCCCCATCCGCGCCCAAGAGGACCTCAACACTGCAAGTAGTGCAGATGCTGCATGGAACCCGTGCCATACCCTACCCTTCATGCCAGTAAACCAGCAATCCGGGATAGCAACCTCACATCCACCGAGCCACCTCGGTGGACAAAAGAGAGGGCGGCCGGATACCCGCCACAAAGCATACCTCCTTCGGCCATCACCCCCGGAATCCGAAAGGTGGCCTCCAGAGATACACCCGTCCCCCGAAAGATACCCAAAGTCACCCTCCGGGAGACCGGAGAGGGATCGGGACATCCCCAGGCGATCCAGATTCCACGGCAAACTACACCACCGCCAAGGACCTCAACAGAATGGGATGGACCACAGTGCCCTTCCCCCTACCTGGGAACCAGAATGCCTGTGGAGAGAAGCTCACAGGGTAAAAATGGGAAGGGAATAAGGGAGGGATGTGAAGGAGGAAAGGGAAAAGGGAGGATGGGGAAGATGGGAAAGGGGAGGGGGGATTGGGGGGTAATTAGGTTCGGTCTGAGGAAGAACACCAAGAGGTCCAATTCCTCAGACTGATAGCCTCTTTACCTCGTCAAGGAGCCCCCCTTAAAGAAGAGGAGGGGTTTTAGATAGTGGCGGTTTGGAGGGATTTTCTGAACTTATCTTATCTTAGCCCCTCTGCAAAGACAGTGATTATGTGTGAGGTGAAAGTGTTGAATGATGATGAAAGTATTTTATTTTTGGGATTTTCTTTCTTTTTGGGTCACCCTGCCTCGGTGGGAGACGTCCAACGTGTTGAAATATATATATATATATATATATATATATATATATATATATATATTATATATATATATATATATATATATATATATATATATAGGTGGCCCAAAAAGGAAAAACTTTCACCATCATTCACTCCATCACTGTCTTGCCAGAAGCGCACTTACGCTACAGTTATAAAACTGCAACATTGACACCTCTCCTTCAGAGTGCCAGCACTGTACTTCCCATCTCCAGGACTCAAGTCCGGCCTGCTGTTTTCCCTGAATTTCTTCATAAATATTACCCTGCTCACACTCCAATAGGACGTCAAGCCCTAAAAACCATTTGTCTCCATTCGCTCCTATCTAACATGTTCACGCATGCTTGCTGGAATTCCAAGCCCCTCGCACACAAAACCTCCTCTACCCCCTCCTAAACTTTCCCAGACCGATCTCTAACCCGCCTTCCCTCCACTACAGATTTATACACCCTCGAAGTCATTCTGTTTTGTTCCATCCTCTCTACATGTCCAAACCATCTCAACAACCCCTCCTCAGCCCTCTGGATAATAGTTTTGGTAATCCCGCACCTCCTCCTAATTTCCAAACTACGAATTCTCTGCATTATATTCACACCACACATAGTCCTCAGACACATCATCTCACTACCTCCAGCCTTCTCCTTGTTGCAACATTCACCACCCATGCTTCACACCCATATAAGAGCATTGGTTATAACTATACTCTCATACATTCCCCTCTTTGCTTCCATGGACAAAGTTCTTTGTCTCCACAGACTCCAAAGTGCACCACTCACCTTTTTCCCCTCGTCAATTCTATGATTCACTTCATCCTTCATATACCCATCTGCTGACACGTCCACTCCTAAATATCTGAATACATTCACCTCCTCCATACTCTCTCCCTCCAATCTGATATCTAATCTTTTGTTACCTAATTTTATCATCACCTTACTCTTTCCTATATTCACTTTTAATTTTCCTCTTTTACATACCCTACCAAACTCATCCACCAACCTCTGCAACTTCTCTTCAGAATCTCCCAAAAGCACAGTGTCATCAGCAAAGAGCAACTGTGATAACTCTCACTTTGTGTTAGATTCTTTATCTTTTAATCCCACACCTCTTGCCAACACCCGAGCATTCACTTCTCTTACAACTCCATCTATAAATATATTGAACCATGGTGACTTCACACATCCTTGTCTAAGGTCTACTTTTACTGGGAAATAATCTCCCTCTCGCCTACATACTCTAACCTGAGCCTCACTATCCTCGTAAAAACTCTTCACTGCTTTCAGTAACCTACCTCCTATTTCATACACCTGCAACATCTGCCACATTGCCCCCCTATCCACCCTGTCATATGCCTTTTTCACATCCATAAATGCCACAAAAACCTCTTTACCCTTATCTAAATACTGGTCACCTATTTGTTTCACTGTAAACACTTGGTCCTAGAGATGTTTGACCTCGCTGCAGGCTCCTTAATGTCTCTACTTGTTGTATATCTTTGACTAAGACTCAGAGCCTCTAATTCTAATATACACAATAGGCAGGGAAAATCATACTAACATTTTTTTCCAAAAAAGTGATTTTTTTTTATTAATGTGACATTGATATTTTACAATATATACAACTTGTGGATACTGTACAAGACACAGGAAGGTCGAGTGACCCTCACACACACACACATACACACACATACACACACACAACACACACACACACACACACACACAATTAACTTCACTCGTTACTAACAACGTCAAAAACAATTCCTGCCTATCGTTATGTACAAAAATCGTGTGATTCACTTGGTAACAATACAACAATCGCGTCTAGGGAGGAAAAAATAGTGACAAAATATAATGCCCTTTTTAGGATTTCATTGTAGATACATGCATCCATATACAAAACTATATAAAAAGTATGCATTTTAGGGACCATAAGGGAAAAATATATTGGGAATGTTGCTGGATGTACGATAGTTTTGTGTCCGCTGAAACGATGTACTCCTGGGCATTGCCTGATGCACGATTGTGAATAATGTACATATTGTACATTTTAAGTACGATAATTGCAACATCGTACATTATCGTAGTGGACCGTGATGTACGATAATAACGATCTGTTGTACGATAACTGCATGTCGTATAGGGTCATAGTTGCCCGACGTACAATATCTGCTGTCTATGTACGATAATATTGATCTGCCGTACGATAACTGCCATATCGTACAGGATCGTAGTTGCCAGATGCACGACAGTTGCTGCAGGTACACGATAATTGTAGCTGCATGAACAATATTTTTTCTCGTCAAATACACTCAAGAATGTTAATAATGTTCCACTGTTGATAATGTTCCACTGTTGATAATGTTACACTGTTGATAATGTTCAACTGTTAATAATGTTCCACTGTTGATAATGTTCAACTGTTAATAATGTTCCACTGTTGATAATGTTCCACTGTTGATAATGTTCCACTGTTGATAATCTTCCACTGATGATAATGTTCCACTGATGATAATGTTACACTGTTGATAATGTTCCACTGTTGATAATGTTCCACTGTTGATAATATTCCACTGTTGATAATGTTCAACTGTTAATAATGTTCCACTGTTGATAATGTTCCACTGTTGATAATGTTCCATCGTTGATAATGTTCCACTGTTGATAATGTCCTACTGTTAATAATGTTCCACTGTTGATAATGTTCTACTGTTAATAATGTTCCACTTGATAATGTTTCATTGTTGATAATGTTCCACTGCTGATAATTTTCAACACCCTCCACTGTTGATAATTTTCAACACCCTCCACTGTTGATAATTTTCAACACCCTCCACTGTTGATAATTTTCAACACCCTCCACTGTTGATAATTTTCAACACCCTCCACTGTTGATAATTTTCAACACCCTCCACTGTTGATAATTTTCAACACCCTCCACTGTTGATAATTTTCAACACCCTCCACTGTTGATAATTTTCAACACCCTCCACTGTTGATAATTTTCAACATCCTCCACTGTTGATAATTTTCAACACCCTCCACTGTTGATAATTTTCAACACCCTCCATTGCTCATAATTTTCAACATCTTCCACTGTTGATAATTTTCAACATCCTCCACTGTTGATAATTTTCAACACCCTCCACTGTTGATAATTTTCAACACCCTCCACTGTTGATAATTTTCAACATCCTCCACTGTTGATAATTTTCAACACCCTCCACTGTTGATAATTTTCAACATCCTCCACTGTCGATAATTTTCAACATCTTCCACTGTTGATAATTTTCAACATCCTCCACTGTTGATAATTTTCAACATCTTCCACTGCTGATAATTTTCAACATCCTCCCATGTTGATAATTTTCAACATCTTCCACTGTTGATAATTTTCAACACCCTCCACTGTTGATAATTTTCAACATCCTCCACTGTTGATAATTTTCAACATCCTCCCCTGTTGATAATTTTCAACATCTTCCACTGTTAATAATTTTCAACATCCTCCCCTGTTGATAATTTTCAACATCTTCCACTGCTGATAATTTACAACATCCTCCACTGCTGATAATTTTCAACATCCTCCACTGCTGATAATTTTCAACATCCTCCACTGGTTGGTTGATCAATAGGAGTTTAAAGCCTATTGACTACACTATGGTTATTAAGACAGCACATCAACTTTACACCAGACAAGAATACTTTCATTCCCTAAAATAGGGTTTAAACTCTCAGTATATATACTTTGAGAAACATACACTTCTCAGTGTATATATACTGCGTAGTTCAGTATACACACATGTATTCCTTCAGCGTAGTAACAATGTTGAATGTTATGGATCTTCAATAGACTCATTTAGCCTCGTAATGTTGAAAGTTATCACAGTGGTGATAAGATGGACCAAAGAATATTTTTAATTGGGCTAAAATATTTTGTTAAGAATGTAAACAACACTGGTAATTAAAACTGTTGATGGGTTAATATATATTTCCCATCCAGGCAAGTCTGAAGCCTAATTGAACTTGAACGTATCTGTGACAGAGTGGTTAGTGGCACTCACGTCAGCTTTCCTGACCAAATAAATGACACCGGAGTCATGATTGGTGAACTAATGCAATAATAAACTTCATGACTAGATATAGCACTGGTATATGTTAGGAGTTTGTGTGTGTAAAACACTTAAAAATCGTCCTGTGTTTGAACATTCTATCCACCTGGGTTTCAACTTGTTCAGTATGAGTGAGAGTTACCACTCAGGGGCCCACTAAGGTTAATTATCACCACTCAGAGGCCCAGTATAGATAAGAACCGCCACTCAGAGACTCAATATAAGAGAGAATCACCACTCAGATGTACAACAAGCACTAGACTAGTTCAACACGTCCTCTGTGAGCGGAACTGCCTCATCACCCTCCACTGTGAAGGCCAACCAGCGCCTCAGTGATATGCAAATAACCACTGCAATGATAATTACCCTCCATAATAATGCAAGAGACTATAACGAGTGGAATGAGAGCCAATCAACATTCAGAACCGCGCGGAAGGCACAGCCAATAAGAGTTAATTTTATTACTGAATTAAAAATAACATAAAAGGATAAAAAACAAAATACTGCTTCCTCGTATTTTCACAATGCACTTTATTTAGTACATTTCCATTTTCATTTTCTTTATTTATCGTTCAGTTTTCTTTATGGTTAAAACAAATTGGGTACGAGGTTTAAATTTTCCATTATTAGAGCCTTTATAATCCACTTAATTGGATACGAGGGTTCAACTTTTCCTATCATTGGTCCACATTTTTTTTTAATTGTACCACACTTGTTTTCCGGTGATTGTGATGATGATTAAAGTTGTT
This sequence comes from Cherax destructor, assembly GCA_009830355.1. NCBI lineage: Eukaryota > Metazoa > Arthropoda > Malacostraca > Decapoda > Parastacidae > Cherax > Cherax destructor. The sequence continues at coordinate 35,574 of WNWK01009505.1, forward strand.
TATGCTACGTTGTTGTGGCAACCTGAGTTACTTTCTACATGCGAGTTCCCATTTTCTTTATTACAAACTAAACCAGGCAGTTTCCCGTTTTCTGAGTGAATAAAACAGAATTCCGTTTATTCTAAGACGTTACACAATTAGCAAACAGATTGCTGTGAAATTTCTCTAATTAGCAACCAATTCCCGTTTTCTCTCATTGATTAACACAAATTCCCGCTCTCTCATTGATTAGCACAAATTCCCGATCTCTCATTAAGTACCTATTGCCGTTTTCTCATTGATTAAGACAGATTCCCGGTTTCTTTCATTGATTAGTACACCAATTCCGTTTTCCCTTTGAGTAGTACATTAATTCCGTTGTTTTTTTCATTAGTACAGCAATTCCAATTTTCTTATTAGTGAACAAATTCCCGTTTTCTTATTAGTAAACAAATTCCCGTTTTCTCTTGATTACTACATTAATTCCCGTTTTCTCTTGATTACTACATTAATTCCCGTTTTCTCATCAATTCCCGTTTTCTCAAACACTTTTTCTCCATTTTCTTTTGTGAAAATTGTGTTCTTGGAGGTGGAGAGGTGACGCGTAGTAGTAGATATAATTGCTATTACAAGTCGCATTTTATGACCAGCTGAGCCTGTGCGATTCATTTACCGCAAGGAGTGGTGGAGGCTTGAACCTCCGTCTACGAACAAGCAGCACGGACAAGCAAACACACGTGTTTGTCTCAGTGAAGGATACTGACAGTTACTTCAGTGGAGGATGCTGACAGTTACTTCAGTGGAGGATACTGACAGTTACTTCAGTGGAGGATACTGACAGTTACTTCAGTGAAGGATACTGACAGTTACTTCAGTGGAGGATACTGACAGTTACTTCAGTGGAGGATACTGACAGTTACTTCAGTGGAGGATGCTGACAGTTACTTCAGTGGAGGATACTGACAGTTACTTCAGTGGAGGATACTGACAGTTACTTCAGTGGAGGATACTGACAGTTACTTCAGTGGAGGATACTGACAGTTACTTCAGTGGAGGATACTGACAGTTACTTCAGTGGAGGATACTGACAGTTACTTCAGTGGAGGATACTGACAGTTACTTCAGTGGAGGATACTGACAGTTACTTCAGTGGAGGATACTGACAGTTACTTCAGTGGAGGATACTGACAGTTACTTCAGTGGAGGATACTGACAGTTACTTCAGTGGAGGATACTGACAGTTACTTCAGTGGAGGATACTGACAGTTACTTCAGTGGAGGATACTGACAGTTACTTCAGTGGAGGATACTGACAGTTACTTCAGTGGAGGATACTGACAGTTACTTCAGTGGAGGATACTGACAGTTACTTCAGTGGAGGATACTGACAGTTACTTCAGTGGAGGATACTGAGTTACTTCAGTGGAGGATACTGGCAGTTACTTCAGTGGAGGATACTGACAGTTACTTCAGTGGAGGATACTGACAGTTACTTCAGTGGAGGATACTGACAGTTACTTCAGTGGAGGATACTGACAGTTACTTCAGTGGAGGATACTGACAGTTACTTCAGTGGAGGATACTGACAGTTACTTCAGTGGAGGATACTGAGTTACTTCAGTGGAGGATACTGGCAGTTACTTCAGTGGAGGATACTGACAGTTACTTCAGTGGAGGATACTGACAGTTACTTCAGTGGAGGATACTGGCAGTTACTTCAGTGGAGGATACTGACAGTTACTTCAGTGAAGGATACTGGCAGTTACTTCAGTGGAGGATACTGACAGTTACTTCAGTGAAGGATACTGACAGTTACTTCAGTGGAGGATACTGACAGTTACTTCAGTGGAGGATACTGAGTTACTTCAGTGGAGGATACTGGCAGTTACTTCAGTGGAGGATACTGACAGTTACTTCAGTGGAGGATACTGACAGTTACTTCAGTGGAGGATACTGACAGTTACTTCAGTGAAGGATACTGATAGTTACTTCAGTGGAGGATACTGACAGTTACTTCAGTGGAGGATACTGACAGTTACTTCAGTGGAGGATACTGGCAGTTACTTCAGTGGAGGATACTGACAGTTACTTCAGTGGAGGATACTGATAGTTACTTCAGTGGAGGATACTGACAGTTACTTCAGTGAAGGATACTGACAGTTACTTCAGTAAAAGATACCGACAGTTATTTCAGTGATGGATACTGACAGTTCAGAGAATACTGACAGTTCAGTGAAGGATACTGATAATTCGGTGGATGTTGACAGTTGCTTCTGCACGTGCTGGAGGTGCAGGTGTATTAAACTGTACCGAGACCACGCTGGTTACAGCAGAGTGACTCTGGTTACAGCAGAGTGACTCCACTTACAGCATTCTGACGCTGGTTACATCAGTGATGCTAGTTACAGTGACACTGGTTACAGCACTGACACTGGTTACAACAGTGACACTGGTTACAACAGTGACACTGGTTACAGCAGTGACACTGGTTACAACAGTGACACTGGTTACAGCAGTGACACTGGTTACAACAGTGACACTGGTTACAGCAGTGACACTGGTTACAACAGTGACACTGGTTACAGCAGGCTGACAAGGGCTATGGTGAGGTGTGAGAACTGGGCGAAGTGGGGAGGTGTGAGGATGGTTGGGGAGGTGTGAGGATGGTTGAGGTGTTCGGTTGGTTAGGGAGTTGTGGAGAGGGTTGAGGATGGAGAAGTGTGGGGATGGTTGGAGGTGTGGGGATGGTTGGAGGTGTGGGGATGGTTGGAGGTGTGGGGATAGTTGGGGAGGGTTGGGTAGGTGTATGGGTGGTTGGGAAGGTGTGGAGATGGTTTGGAGGTTTGGGGAGGGTTGGCAAGGTGTGAGGAGGGTTGGGGAGGTGTGGGGATGGTTGGGAAGGGGTGGGGAGGTGCTGGGAGGGTTGGGGAGGTGCTGGGAGGGTTGGGGAGGTGTCTAGTGCACAAACTCGTTCTGAGCGTAGTACTGCTGCGCGTCTACGATGACGGACGTGTAGCCAGGCTGCGGCAGAACGTGCGTCTTGCTCGTCATGGCTGCGGCTGCGGTTTCTGTGGGCGTGGTGAGTGCGGCATCCACGTAGCTGTACACACCCCTCACACAGCTGCCGCCCGTACCACCCGTGCCGCCCACGCCCGCATACTGAACCTTATCTGAATATTGTAGCTTATCTGTGTACTGCGTCTTGTCTGCGGCTGCGGCAGCCGCAGCTGCGGCGTACTGCAGCTTGTCAGTGGCATAGAACTTGTCGTGGGCGTAGTAGTCATGCAGTGGGTACATGGGCGTGGTGAGGGTGGGCGTGGCAGGTGTGGTGTTGTTGGCAGGTGTAGTGTAGTCGTGTCTGGGGTCGTCTGAGGCGGAGCTGCTGCCTGACCCCTGACTCCAGGGTCGTTCTTCGTACCCACTACTGCCTTTGTAGTGGCAGGAGGGGGCGGCGCCCCCACTCACCCCCTCCAGGGGGGCGCTGCACCCCGCATACTGCTGGGTCTCTCTGACGTACCTCTCGTCGTAGATGTCGTAGGCTGGGGGGTAGCAGGCCAGGCGGGGGTCCGGATAGGGGGTGGGGGGTGCGGCCAGGGGTGGTGGGCCCAAAGAGGGGGAGTAATGGATGGCTGCAGCTCCTGGCCCCTCCAGCACCTCGTGGAGGGGGTCAGTGGGGGCGGGGAGGGCGGGGAGGTGCGGCACTTTAACCGCCCTCCACCCATGCCTTTCATTCCCCCTGCTTCACCCCAGCTGCCCCCCTCCTCCCCACGACCCCCACCCACCTGTTCCCACGACAAGCGACCCTCCCTCACCTCCACCTCGCTGTGTGTACATAATATTGTTAGTAACTACACATGTACACCACTACACCTGTACATTCCTACACCTGTACATCCCTACAACTGTATAAGAGTTACTACACATGTACATCTCTACACCTATATACATGTTACTACACCTGCACATCACTACACCTGTGCACAACTACACCTGCACATCACTACACCTGTACACAACTACACCTGCACATCACTACACCTGTACACAACTACACCTGCATATCCCTACACCTGTACACTACACCTGCACATCACTACATCTGTACACAACTACACCTGTACACAACTACACCTTCACATCACTACACCTGCACACAACTACACCTGCACATCACTACACCTGCACACAACTACACCTGCACATCACTACACCTGTACACAACTACACCTGTACACAACTACACCTGCATATCCCTACACCTGTACACTACACCTGCACATCACTACACCTGTACACAACTACACCTGCATACCCCTACACCTGTACACAACTACACCTGCACATCACTACACCTGTACACAACTACACCTGCACATCACTACACCTGTACACAACTACACCTGCACATCACTATGCCTGCACATCACTACACCTGTACACAACTACACCTGCACATCACTACACCTGTACACAACTACACCTGCACATCACTATGCCTGCACATCACTACACCTGTACATCTACACACACTACAACACATTATAGCATTAACTCTGTAATAATAAATGTTAGACACAAAATTACTTCAACAATCACCTACAATAACACGAGAAGCAACCACACAAATATAATTTAACATAAAAAATGATTGCATTGATCTTCCTCTCCCTCAAAATTGGAGGAGACTTGAGCGAGATATTAAAAATCTTCGTAAAGCAATATATTAAAATAATGCCGCCATCTTGGAATTATACCCCTCCTTCACCTCCTATAATTATTCCCCTCCCAGAGTGGCTACACCCCCCTCCTTCCCCTACTGCTTCATTCCTCTCTACATTCCTCAATTCTCTTTCTTAGCAATCCTGGATAAAGTCTGCCAGTCTAGACAGATTTCTTAATGAAGTGAAACACCATCCTGTGTGATGGATCATGACAGTGAAACACCATCCTGTGTGATGGAATATGACAGTGAAACACCCTGTGTGATGGAACATGACAGTGAAACACCATCCTGTGTGATGGACCATGACAGTGAAACACCATCCTGTGTGATGGAACATGACAGTGAAACACCATCCTGTGTGATGGACCATGACAGTGAAACACCATCCTGTGTGATGGATCATGACAGTGAAACACCATCCTGTGTGATGGATCATGACAGTGAAACACCATCCTGTGTGATGGATCATGACAATGAAACACCATCCTGTGTGATGGACCATGACAGTGAAACACCATCCTGTGTGATGGATCATGACAGTGAAACACCATCCTGTGATGGACCATGACAGTGAAACACCATCCTGTGTGATGGACCATGACAGTGAAACACCATCCTGTGTGATGGACCATGACAGTGAAACACCATCCTGTGTGATGGATCATGAAGTGAAACACCATCCTGTGTGATGGAATATGACAGTGAAACACCATCCTGTGTGATGGACCATGACAGTGAAACACCATCCTGTGTGATGGAACATGACAGTGAAACACCATCCTGTGTGATGGAACATGACAGTGAAACACCATCCTGTGTGATGGACCATGACAGTGAAACACCATCCTGTGTGATGGAACATGACAGTGAAACACCATCCTGTGTGATGGAACATGACAGTGAAACACATCCTGTGTGATGGATCATGACAGTGAAACACCATCCTGTGTGATGGAACATACAGTGAAACACATCCTGTGTGATGGACCATGACAGTGAAACACCATCCTGTGTGATGGACCATAACAGTGAAACACCATCCTGTGTGATGGACCATAACAGTGAAACACCATCCTGTGTGATGGAACATGACAGTGAAACACCATCCTGTGTGATGGAACATGACAGTGAAACACCATCCTGTGTGATGGAACATGACAGTGAAAACATAATTAGCTACAGTTCCCACTAAGTAACTATCCCACTGAATAATACAGCAACACACTGCGGGTGTTCCCACTATATAACATACAAAATACCGAAGCCTGAGAATGCTGCTGTAGCAAATCTGGTTACATAACTACAAGAACAGCTTCCTTACATAACTACAAGGATCGTACCTGATGACGTAGTTGACAGCGACGATACAGTGGGGTCTGGAGGAGCGAGAATTATGTACTATTGTGGCGTAGGTCTGTACCCATACCCAGCCTCCATCACGCGTCAGGAACCTGTAGTATTTTGTAGTAACCTGTCCCTTCATCAGCACTGTAAGATCATACAAGTGGATTATGTAGTGGTTATGTAGGAAGGTGGGTGGATATGCAGGTGGGTAGATGAAGTGGGTTTGGAGATATGGTTGGTATATAGGTAGACGGGTGGTTGGGTATTTGGGTAGGTGGATGAGAGTGGTAACGTGTACACACACACACACACACACACACACAGATGAGTCAAAGGGACGTTAGGAAGTATGCATTTCTTCAGTCACAGAGTTGTCAGGAAATGGAATAGTCTGAAAAGTGAGGTAGTGGAGGCAGGAACCATACATAGCTTTACGACGAGGTATGATAAAGCTGTAGATGAATGGTTCAGAGAACCGACAAGTTGTTAAGATACCCAAGTGTTGCATATGTGTCTAATTTAACAACATGATAAAGCTCATGGAGGAGGAGAGAGAGGACCTAGTAGCGATCAGTGAAGAGGCGGGGCCAGGAACTGAGTCTCGACCCCTGCACCCACAAATAGGTGAGTACACACACACACACACACACACACACACACACACCGTGACTGAAGCATGAATACACAATTCCAAACGCAAACAATGAACAAATAAAAACCGAGCATAACAATTGAACATATGTTAACAATGAACATAGATGAACTCCTGAGTGAACACATTAAAGCAAATATTCTTTGAACAATTAACTACCTGAATATATATATACATATATATATATATATATATATATATATATATATATATATATATATATATATATTTTTTTTTTTTTTTTTTTTTTAACACAGCGGCCGATTCCCACCAAGGCAGGGTGGCCCGAAAAAGAAAAACTTTCATCATCATTCACTCCATCACTGTCTTGCCAGAAGGGTGCTTTACACTACACAGTTATACAACTGCAACATTAACACCCTCCTTCAGAGTGCCGGCACTGTACTTCCCATCTCCAGAACTCAAGTCCGGCCTGCCGGTTTCCTGAATCCCTTCATAAATGTTACTTTGCTCACACTCCAACAGCACGTCAAGTATTAAAACCATATGCCTCCATTCACTCCTATCAAATACGCTCACACATGCTTGCTGGAAGTCCAAGCCCTCGCACACAAAACTTCCTTTACCCCCTCCCTCCAACCTTTCCTAGGCCGACCCCTACCCCGCCTTCCCTCCACTACAGATTTATACACTCTCGAAGTCACTCTGTCTCGTTCCATTCTCTCTACATGTCCAAACCACCTCAACAACCCCTCCTCAGCTCTCTGGACAATCGTTTTGGTAATCCCGCACCTCCTCCTCCGAATTCTCTGCATTATATTCACACCACACATTGACCTCAGACATGACATCTCCACTGCCTCCAGCCTTCTCCTCGTTGCAACATTCATCACCCATGCTTCACACCCATATAAGAGCGTTGGTATAACTATACTCTCATACATTCCCTCTTTACTTCCATGGACAAGGTTCTTTGTCTCCACAGACTCCGAAGTGCTCCACTCACCCTTTTCCCTCATCAATTCTATGATTCACCTCATCCTTCATAGACCCATCCGCCGACATGTCCACTCCCAAATATCTGAATACATTCACCTCCTCCATACTCTCTCCCTCCAATCTGATATCCAATCTTTCGTCACCTATTCTTTTGTTATCCTCATCACCTTACTCTTTCCTATATTCACTTTCAATTTTCTTCTTTTACACACCCTACCAAATTCATCCACCAACCTCTGCAGCTTCTCTTCAGAATCTCCCAAAGCACAGTGTCATCAGCAAAAGCAACTGTGACAACTCCCACTTTGTATTTGCTTCTTTATCTTTTAGCCCAACACCTCTTGCCAAGACCCTCGCATTCACTTCTCTTACAACCCCATCTATAAATATATTGAACAACCACGGTGACATCACACATCCTTGTCTAAGGCCCACTTTTACTGGGAAATAGTCCCCTTCCCTCCTACACACTCTAACCTGAGCCTCACTATCCTCATAAAAACTCTTCACTGCTTTCAGTAACCTTCCTCCTATTCCATACACCTGCAACATCTGCCACATTGCCCCCTATCTACCCTATCATACGCCTTTTCCAAATCCATAAATGCCACAAAAACATCTTTACCCTTATCCAAATACTGTTCACCTATATGTTTCACTGTAAACACTTGGTCTACACACCCCTACCTTTCCTAAAGCCCCTTGTTCATCTGCTATCCTGCTTTCTGTTTTACTCTTAATTCTTTCAATAATAACTCTACCATACACTTTACCAGGTACACTCAACAGACTTATTCCCCTATGGTCAATTATCAAGAACTCATTTAAAATTAAGTCCTTTCTAAAAATTTCTGTTATACGTTTAAAGATATATATTTTTAATTTATGTTAATGGAAAAATTAGTAATTTTGTACCAAAAGAACCTTAGAAAACTTACCTAACATTATTATAACAAGCGCAATTTAATTTAGCCTAATCCAGCTAAATATATTTTAGATAAGTTTACAATAATTTAATAATAAACAAACACAATGAAATATATTTTTTTCGTTAGGTTCAGAATGATTTTTGCGAAATTATCGCTTACACAAATTTTCGCTGGTCTTATTCGGCAAGAAGAGCGTTGCTATTTATGCCAAAATAGCAAGTTTTACCTATCTGGCACGACATATATATATATATATATATATATATATATATATATATATATATATATATATATATATATATATATATATATATATATATATATATATATATATATTCACATACGTGCACGCACACGCGCACGCGCACGCACACACATTGAACCTCTATTGAACATGTAGACAATTCTTAAAAAAAAAAAAAAAAAAATTCTTGAATATGGGTGAACACTTATTGAACATATGAGCAAATCTTGAAGATGGGTGAAGGCTACAACTTACACATGTGATGTGAGAACCTCATATGGATCATGTCACAGCCGTGGATGTACTGGTACAGTGTCTTCTCTATCAGGTCCTGAGGCTCGAACCCTGTAAGCACTCCCACTCTGTCAAGAGAGACAGTGTATAAGACACGGAACACACTAGGTGGGAGGGAAGGTAGACGCTACACGCCTTTAAAAACAACACTATAGCAACAAGAGTGAAGAGAGAACGTTTAAAGGCGTCAAGAGACTGACCTGGCGTCGAGGAAGATGAGCTTAAGGTCGAGCGAGGCTCTGAACATAAACATATTAGAGTGCATCTTGATCTCTGTGATGGCGGAGGGTGGTAGGGAGTGGCCCACGGCCACTAGACCCACGTTCTGGTAGCAGCTGTCGTAAGGGGCCATGTCCAGAGTGTAATGCTTGATCTTCAGGTACCCGGAGCAGTGGATCACCTGTACCACACGCACAATATCTTAATGCACAATATCTTTTAAATAGCTACAATAAGCTATTATGTTCTATATAATAGCTACGTTGTGAGATGAGTAGCTGGCTAGGTTAGTCTGTTACATCCCATCATATAATAATAATAATAATAATAATAATAATAATAATAATAATAATAATAATAATCTTTATTTCTACAAGTACATGATACAATTTATACAGACTTAGCTGACCTCAGTAACGTACTATATAGAAAGCTTCTGGTTATACCTGGAGAGTATACCTGGAGAGAGTTTCGGGAGTCAACGCCCCCGTGGCCCGGTCTGAGATTAGTCGTTGCAGAGCATTTCGAGCAAATTAGGTTAATTTTGTCTCCAGGATGCGACCCACACCAGTCGACTAACACCCAGGTACCTACTTACTGCTAGGTGAACAGGGACAACAGGTGTCTTAAGGTTTCACTCCCCCAATGTTTGCACTCGTACCTGGCTATATATTGCATGGGTGTTCATGTTATATTCCATCACATACAAGAACATGGTAGAACAATGTACAAGAACATGGTAGAACAATGTACAAGAACATGGTAGAACAATGTTGTACAAGAAATTTGTAGAACAATGGTGTACAAGAACATTGTAGAACAATAGTGTACAAGAAAATGGTGTACAAGAACATGGTAGAACAATAGTGTACAAGACCATGGTAGAACAATGGTGTACAAGAACATTGTAGAACAATGGTGTACAAGAACATTGTAGAACAATGGTGTACAAGAACATGGTGGAACAATGGTGTACAAGAACATGGTAGAACAATGGTGTACAAGAACATTGTAGAACAATGGTGTACAAGAACATTGTAGAACAATGGTGTACAAGAAAATGGTAGAAGAATGGTTTACAAGAACATTGTAGAACAATGGTGTACAAGAACATTGTAGAACAATGGAGTACAAGAACATTGTAGAACAATGATGAACAAGAACACTGTAGAACAATGGTGTACAAGAACATGGTAGAACAATGGTGTACAAGAATATGGTAGAACAATGGTGTACAAGAACACTGTAGAACAATGGTGTACAAGAACATGGTAGAACAATGGTGTATGTTGACCGAATTGCAATGAGTGTCTTTCTAGTATTCAGAAGAACACAGTCTGGCTGGTTACTGGGAGGTTTCACGCCTATCGACTACACTAGCGTCATGAAGGCTGCAAGATCAACTTTTTCACCACCAGTCAAGAATGATTTAATCCCTAAAACAGGGATTAAAGTGTCAGCATGAATAAGCTGAGAGAGAGATGCACCTCTCAATAGTGTCATGATACTTGGTGTAAGGAAGGTGGGTCAGTGTTTTGATCAAAAGGAACAGTGCTTATTTTACTGTGAGTTTGTTATTAGTGATGTTATGATCCCAGACTAGTTACATACACGTAAACACTACCTCCAACCACTGTAACTCTCACACACCACCTCCAACCACTGTAACTCTCTCACTCTCGCACACCACATCCAACCACTGTAACTCTCTCACTCTCACACACCACATCCAACCACTGTAACTCTCTCACACACCACCTCCAACCACTGTAACTCTCTCACACCACCTCCAACCACTGTAACTCTCTCACTCTCAACCATCACCTCCAACCACTGTAACTCTCTCACTCTCAACCATCACCTCCAATCACTGTAACTCTCTCACTCTCGCACACCACCTCCAACCACTGTAACTCTCTCACTCTCACACACTACGTCCAACCACTGTAACTCTCTCACTCTCGCACACCACCTCCAACCACTGTAACTCTCTCACTCTCAACCATCACCTCCAACCACTAACTCTCTCACTCTCGCACACCACCTCCAACCACTAACTCTCTCACTCTCACACACTACGTCCAACCACTGTAACTCTCTCACTCTCGCACACCACCTCCAACCACTGTAACTCTCTCACTCTCAACCATCACCTCCAACCACTGTAACTCTCTCACTCTCGCACACCACCTCCAACCACTGTAACTCTCTCACTCTCGCACACCACCTCCAATCACTGTAACTCTCTCACTCTCACACACCACCTCCAACCACTAACTCTCTCACTCTCGCACACCACCTCCAACCACTGTAACTCTCTCACTCTCACACACCACCTCCAACCACTAACTCTCTCACTCTCGCACACCACCTCCAACCACTGTAACTCTCTCACTCTCACACACCACCTCCAACCACTAACTCTCTCACTCTCGCACACCACCTCCAACCACTGTAACTCTCTCACTCTCACACACCACCTCCAACCACTGTAACTCTCTCACTCTCGCACACCACTTCCAACCACTGTAACTCTCTCTCTCACACACCACCTCCAACCACTGTAACTCTCTCACTCTCGCACACCACCTCCAACCACTGTAACTCTCTCACTCTCAACCATCACCTCCAACCACTGTAACTCTCTCACTCTCGCACACCACCTCCAACCACTGTAACTCTCTCACTCTCGCACACCACCTCCAACCACTGTAACTCTCTCACTCTCACACACCACCTCCAACCACTGTAACCTTCTCACTCTCAAACATCACCTCCAACCACTGTAACTCTCTCACTCTCACACACCACCTCCAACCACTGTAACTCTCTCACTCTCGCACACCACCTCCAACCACTATAACTCTCTCTCTCTCGCACACCACCTCCAACCACTATAACTCTCTCTCACACCACTTCCACCACTGTAACTCTCTCTCAAACATCACCTCCAACCACTGTAAGTCTCTCACACACCACCACCACCACTGTAACTTTCTCACACCGCCTCCACCACTGTAACCTTCTCACTCTCAAACATCACCTCCAACCACTGTAACTCTCTCACTCTCACACACCGCCTCCAACCACTGGAACTCTTACAGACCCTCCAAGACAGTAAACTCAGACGACAGAGAGAGAGAGAGAGAGAGAGAGAGAGAAGACAGACAGAGAGAGATAGACAGACAGAGAGAGGGAGGGAGGGAAGGAGACGAACATTCAACAAATGAACGTGAGGGCAACAAAGAAACTCTGTCGTTGCTACAACAATGACAGTCGGCCGTGATGGGTGGTCACTGACCTCTTATTAAACACTCAAGTGTACACAGGCATGCATCCACACATGCTTACATACCTCAGGTACACACACACATGCTTACATACCTCAGGTACACACACACATGCTTACATACCTCAGGTACACACACACACACACACATTCACAGTTTGGCAACAGTAATTTCCATTACCATAGTACAATAAAGTACACGAAAGTACAAGAGAAAGACAGCACTAGATAATAGTAGTAATGGAGGTTCTGGATACAGCAGACACAGAACACAACAGATGTCAAACAGAAATTAGCACAGCAACATGAGGCAAAATGGAACAACAACAGAAGATTAAACAGAATAGCAACAGAAGCCTAAACAGAATAGCAACAGAAGCCAAAACAGAATAGCAACAGAAGCCAAAACAGAATAGCAACAGAAGCCAAAACAAAATAGCAACAGAAGCCAAAACAGAATAGCAACAGAAGCCTAAACAGAATAGCAACAGAAGCCTAAACAGAATAGCAACAGAAGCCTAAACAGAATAACAACAGAAGCCTAAACAGAATAGCAACAGAAGCCAAAACAGAATAGCAACAGAAGCCTAAACAGAATAACAACAGAAGCCTAAACAGAATAACAACAGAAGCCTAAACAGAATAACAACAGAAGCCTAAACAGAATAACAACAGAAGCCTAAACAGAATAGCAACAGAAGCCTAAACAGAATAGCAACAGAAGCCTAAACAGAATAGCAACAGAAGCCTAAACAGAATAACAGAAGCCTAAACACAATAGCAACAGAAGCCAAAACAGAATAGAAACAGAAGCCTAAACAGAATAACAACAGAAGCCTAAACAGAATAACAACAGAAGCCTAAACAGAATAGCAACAGAAGCCAAAACAGAATAGCAACAGAAGCCTAAACAGAATAACAACAGAAGCCTAAACAGAATAACAACAGAAGCCTAAACAGAATAACAGAAGCCTAAACAGAATAGCAACAGAAGCCTAAACAGAATAACAACAGAAGCCTAAATAGAATAGCAACAGAAGCCTAAACAGAATAACAACAGAAGCCTAAACAGAATAGCAACAGAAGCCTAAACAGAATAACAACAGAAGCCTAAAGAAAATAACAACAGAAGCCTAAACAGAATAACTGAAGCCTAAACAGAATAGCAACAGAAGCCAAAACAGAATAGCAACAGAAGCCTAAACAGAATAGCAACAGAAGCCAAAACAGAATAGCAACAGAAGCCTAAACAGAATAGCAACAGAAGCCAAAACAGAACAGCAACAGAAGCTCTCAGTAAACAACTAACGCAAGTAAACTAACGCATGTCTGCACAACTGTTATTATTTTATTTGTATAAAAGGGAAGCTCTAAATCCTTATGACTGGTGCTACTTACTAGCAACCACTATGACTGGTGCTACTTACTAGCAACCACTATGACTGGTGCTAGTTACTAGCAACCACTATGGTGATAATTACTAGCAACCACTATGACTGGTGCTACTTACTAGCAACCACTATGACTGGTGCTACTTACTAGCAACCACTATGACTGGTGCTACTTACTAGCAACCACAATGACTGGTGCTACTTACTAGCAACCACAATGACTGGTGCTAGTTACTAGCAACCACTATGACTGGTGCTAGTTACTAGCAACCACTATGGTGATAATTACTAGCAACCATATGGTGCTATATGCACCATAGAGGTGCTACTTACTAGCAACCACTATGACTGGTGCTACTTACTAGCAACCACAATGACTGGTGCTAGTTACTAGCAACCACTATGACTGTTAGTTACTAACCGCTTGTGTAATTACTAGCAACCACTATGACTGGTGCTAGTTACTAGCAACCACTATACTGGTGCTATTACTAGCAACACTATGACTGGTGCTACTTATACCAGTGGTGCTACTATGCAACCACTATGACTGGTGCTAGTTACTAGCAACCACTATGACTGGTGCTAGTTACTAGCAACCACTATGACTGGTGCTAGTTACTAACAACCACTATGACTGGTGCTAGTTACTAGCAACCACTAGTGGTGCTAGTTACTAACAACCACTATGACTGGTGCTGCCCTAGTTGCACTAAGCAACCACTATGACTGGTGCTAGTTACTAGCAACCACTGACTGGTGCTAGTTACTATCAACTACTATGACTGGTGCTAGTTACTAGCAACCACTATGACTGGTGCTAGTTACTAGCAACCACTATGACTGGTGCTAGTTACTAGCAACCACTATGACTGGTGCTAGTTACTAGCAACCACTATGACTGGTGCTAGTTACTAGCAACCACTATGACTGGTGCTACTTACTAGCAACCACTATGACTGGTGCTACTTACTAGCAACCACAATGACTGGTGCTAGTTACTAGCAACCACTATGACTGGTGCTAGTTACTAGCAACCACTATGGTGATAATTACTAGCAACCACTATGACTGGTGCTACTTACTAGCAACCACTATGACTGGTGCTACTTACTAGCAACCACAATGACTGGTGCTAGTTACTAGCAACCACTATGACTGGTGCTAGTTACTAGCAACCACTATGGTGATAATTACTAGCAACCACTATGACTGGTGCTACTTACTAGCAACCACTATGGTGCTAGTTACTAACCACTATGACTGGTGCTAGTTACTAGCAACCACTATGAGTGGTGCTAGTTACTAACCACTATGACTGGTGCTAGTTACTAGCAACCACTATGACTGGTGCTACTTACTAGCAACCACTATGACTGGTGCTACTTACTAGCAACCACTATGATGTGCCAGTTACTAGCAACCACTATGACTGGTGCTAGTTACTAGCAACCACTATATGGTGCTAGTTACTAAACCACTTTATGGTGCTAGTTACTAGCAACCACTATGACTGGTGCTACTTACTAGCAACCACTATGACTGGTGCTACTTACTAGCAACCACAATGACTGGTGCTAGTTACTAGCAACCACTATGACTGGTGCTAGTTACTAGCAACCACTATGACTGGTGCTAGTTACTAGCAACCACTATGACTGGTGATAGTTACTAGCAACCACTATGACTGGTGCTAGTTACTAGCAACCACTATGACTGTGCTATTACTAGCAACCACATGACTGGTGCTAGTTACTAACAACCACTATGACTGGTGCTAGTTACTACAACCACTATGACTGGTGCTACTTACTAGCAACCACTATGACTGGTGCTAGTTACTAGCAACCACTATGACTGGTGCTAGTTACTAGCAACCACTATGGTGATAATTACTAGCAACCACTATGACTGGTGCTACTTACTAGCAACCACTATGGTGCTAGTACTAACACTATGCTGGTGCTGTTACTAGCAACCACATTATGACTGGGTGCTAGTTACTAGCAACCACTATGACTGGTGCTAGTTACTAGCAACCACTATGGTGATAATTACTAGCAACCACTATGACTGGTGCTACTTACTAGCAACCACTATGGTGCTAGTTACTAACCACTATGACTGGTGCTAGTTACTAACCTCCACTATCAGTGGTGCTAGTTACTAACAACCACTATGACTGTGCATTACTAACCACTATGACTGGTGCTAGTTACTAACAACCACTATGACTGGTGCTAGTTAATAGCAACCACTATGGTGCTAGTTACTAACAACCACTATGACTGGTGCTAGTTACTAACAACCACTATCAGTGGTGCTAGTTACTAACCACTATGACTGGTGCTAGTTACTAACAACCACTATGACTGGTGCTAGTTACTAACAACCACTATTACTAGTGCTAGTTACTAACAACCACTATGACTGGTGCTAGTTACTAACCACCACTATCATTGGTGCTAGTTACTAACAACCACTATGACTGGTGCTAGTTACTAACCACTATGACTGGTGCTAGTTACTAGCAACCACTGACTGGTGTGGTGCTAGTTACTAGCAACTACTGACTGGTGCTAGTTACTAACAACCACTATGACTGGTGCTAGTTACTAACAACCACTATGACTGGTGCTAGTTACTAACAACCACTATGACTGGTGCTAGTTACTAACAACCACTATACTAGTGTGCTAGTTACTAACCACTATCATGGTGCTAGTTACTAACACCACTATATGGTGCTAGTTACTACAACCACTGACTGGTGCTAGTTACTAACAACCACTATGACTGGTGCTAGTTACTAAACCACTATGACTGGTGCTAGTTACTACAACCACTATGCGGTGCTTACTACACTTGTGTGCTAGTTACTACACCACTATACTGGTGCTAGTTACTAACAACCACTATGACTGGTGCTAGTTACTAACAACCACTATTACTAGTGCTAGTTACTAACAACCACTATTACTGGTGCTAGTTACTAACCACCACTATCACTGGTGCTAGTTACTAACAACCACTATGACTGGTGCTAGTTACTAACCACTATCAGTGGTGCTAGTTACTAACCACTATGACTGGTGCTAGTTACTAGCAACCACTATGACTGGTGCTAGTTACTAACCACTATCAGTGGTGCTAGTTACTAACCACTATCACTGGTGCTAGTTACTAGCAACCACTATGACTGGTGCTAGTTACCCAGTGCGTACTAACAACCACTATGACTGGTGCTAGTTAATAGCAACCACATGGTGCAGTTACAACCACTATGCTGGTGCTAGTTACTAACAACCACTGACTGGTGCTAGTTACTACAACCACTATATGGTGCTAGTTACTAACAACCACTATGACTGGTGCTAGTTAATAGCAACCACTATGGTGCGAGTTACTAGCAACCACTATAACTGGTGCTAGTTACTAACAACCACTGACTGGTGCTAGTTACTAACAACCACTATGGTGCTAGTTACTAACAACCACTATGGTGCTAGTTACTACTCACTATCAGTGGTGCTAGTTACTAACAACCACTATCAGTGGTGCTAGTTACTAACCACTATGACTGGTGCTAGTTACTAACCACTATGACTGGTGCTAGTTACTACAACCACTATCACTAGTGCTAGTTACTAGCAACCACTATCAGTGGTGCTAGTTACTAACCACTATAACTGGTGCTAGTTACTAACCACTATGACTAGTGCTAGTTACTAACAACCCCTATGACTTGTGCCAGTTACTAACAACCACTATGACTGGTGCTAGTTACTAACCACTATCAGTGGTGCTGGTTACTAGCAACCACTATGGTGCTAGTTACTAACAACCACTATGACTGGTGCTAGTTACTAACAACCACTATGACTGGTGCTAGTTACTAATCACTATCAGTGGTGCTAGTTACTAACCACTATGACTGGTGCTAGTTACTAACCACTATCAGTGATGCTAGTTACTAGTAACCACTATGGTGCTAGTTATTAACCACTATCAGTGGTGCTAGTTACTAGCAACCACTATGGTGCTAGTTAATACAACCACTATCAGTGGTGCTAGTTACTAACAACCACTATCACTGGTGCTAGTTACTAACAACCACTATCAGTGGTGCTAGTTACTAACAACCACTATCAGTGGTGCTAGTTACTAACAACCACTATCAGTGGTGCTAGTTACTAACAACCACTATCAGTGGTGCTAGTTACTAACAACCAGCTGAGAGGGAGTGCAAAGGGAAACTAAAACGACTTGAAGATCCCCCAGAGTCACGACTTGAAGTTCCCCCAGAGTCACGACTTGAAGTTCCCCCAGAGTCACGACTTGAAGTACCCCAGAGTCACGACTTGAAGTTCCCCCAGAGTCACGACTTGAAGTTCCCCCAGAGTCACGACTTGAAGTTCCCCCAGAGTCACAACTTGAAGTTCCCCAAGTCACGACGAAGTTCCCCAAGTCCGACTTGAAGTTCCCCAGAGTCACAACTTGAAGTTCCCCCAGAGTCACGACTTGAAGTTCCCCAGAGTCACGACTTGAAGTTCCCCCAGAGTCACGACTTGAAGTTCCCCCAGAGTCACGACTTGAAGTTCCCCAAGGTGTGTCAGTGGGTGGGTCAGCGCAAGCCAGTCACTTTACGTCTTGACGGGCCGATAATCTCTCCTCCCAGGCTTTCTAGCACGTCTCTCTCTCTCTCTCTCTCTCTCTCTCTCTCTCTCTCTCTCTCTCTCTCTCTCTCTCTCTCTCTCTCTCTCTCTCTCTCTCTCTCTCTCTCTCTCTTCTCTTTCTCTCTCTCTTTCTCAGCCTCTGGTTCTGACAAGCGTCGTGATAGTGGTTGTAAGTAGCACCAGTCATAGTGGTTGTTAGTAACTAGCACGTCATAGTTGTTAGTGACTAGCACCAGTCACAGTGGTTGTTATAAACACCACAGTGGTTGTTAGTAACTAACACCACTCATAGTGGTTGTTAATAACTTGCTTTCCAAGAAGTACAGGTTCAATGCTCTCAGTCTATTTTCGTAGGAAATGTTTCAAATATATGGAATCAACTTGGTCATCCTTCTATGTATATTTTGCAACACATTTATGTCTTTCCTGTAATATGGAGACCAGAACCAAGCAGCATAATCTAAGTGAGGTCTAACCATATATATATATATATATATATATATATATATATATATATATATGATGGGGTCCACCTCTAGTGCAAATTGTGGGACCCATAGCCTCGGAGAAGTGGATAAAAAGGCTTCAAGGAAGAATATTTGGATTTCTTCCTGAAGCCATTTGAATATTCCACTTCTCCTATCACCCCCATCTTTTCATTTTTACCAATAGGTATATTTTATTACATAATATGGTACAAAAGATTTAAGAGATACATTGTTGATATAAAGATGTCATATACAGTACACGAGGTGTGAGAGATACATGTCTAGTACATATTGTTACATGTTTGTCACTGATTATAATGCGAAAATCTCATCCAGCTCCTCAGAGCTGGGGCGCGTGCCCAAAATACAGCATGTATTACCCCTCTGAACAGCAGCGCTGAGTCACTGGAACAGAAAACTAGCTGCCCTGGGATCCCTAGTTACCCTGTTGAGTCTTTTGTCCAGCTCCTTGAGGAACTTAGATGCACTCTTTCCCCATGAGCCAAGGGTCTCCGAGCCTATTTACCTGGAGTTTACCTGGAGAGAATTCCAGGGGTCAACGCCCCCGCGGCCCGGTCTGTGACCAGGCCTCATGTTGGACCAGAGCCTGATCAACCAGGCTGTTACTGTTCCTATGGGAACAAACATATAATGATGGGCAAGTTCTCTATATTTTCTCGACTTTTGGGACTCCCTTAAGCTGGCAGCTGCCCCTCCTTCTCCCCTGGTGTATTGGAGATAGGTATCAGCCAAGGTAGATGCACATGTGTAGTCCCACACTACCTGCTTGCCGTCTGTCCAGGCTTGAAGGGTGATACCATCTGGACGCTTTTGGCTGCCGTCAGATCTGCAGTGTTGGGGTGGTTCCCTTACTGCTGGGCATCCGGCTGTTGTGAGGCTCCTCTTGATAATGTTATTAACCTCTTCATGTCTTGCAGTCTTTCCCTCGGATTTACGACACACAAGACCATGGTACCCGAATTGGACTGCTGCTTCACTGCCACAAATACACCTGTGTTTAGCTAGAATAGGGGCGGCAAGTCGAAGGGCAACACCAATGCGGATGGTCTGTGGGTCGAGGCGTGTGCCAAGGCTGGAGTTGGGAACAGCCAACAGAAAGTCCCCAGCATGAGGAGCTCTCACTGCCAGGAGGCTGGCTCTATCCTTCCCTGACACACACTGAAGCATTGCTGAGGCTATATTCTCTACTATTGGGCCATCACAGTGCGACTGTTTGTAGTTGTTTGGGGGAGCAGACCTGGTTTCAGAGCCTGTTAAATTATCCCAGATCCTGGCTCCGTCAACGAACTTTTGGTCATGGATTCCATGGATTACCTTATATATATATATATATATATATATATATATATATATATATATATATATATATATATATGAGGTGCGGGATTACCAAAACTATTATCCAGAGAGCTGAGGAGGGTTGTTGAGGTGGTTCGGACATGTAGAGAGAATGGAACGAGACAGAATGACTTCGAGTATATAAATCTGTAGTGGAGGGAAGGCGGGGTAGGGGTCGGCCTTGGAAAGGTTGGAGGGAGGGGGTAAAGGAGGTTTTGTGTGCGAGGGGCTTGGACTTCCAGCAAGCGTGCGTGAGCGTATTTGATAGGAGTGAATGGAGACAAATGCTTTTTAATACTTGACGTGCTGTTGGAGTGTGAGCAAAGTAACATTTATGAAGGGATTCAGGGAAACCTGCAGGCCGGACTTGAGTCCTGGAGATGGGAAGTACAGTGTCTGTACTCTGAAGGAGGGGTGTTAATGTTGCAGTTTTATAACTGTAGTGTAAAGCAACCCTCTGGCAAGACAGTGATGGAGTGAATGATGATGAAAGTTTTTCTTTTTCGGGCTACCCTGCCTTGGTGGGAATCGGCCGATGTGTTATAATATATATATATATATATATATATATATATATATATATATATATATATATATATATATATATATATATATATATATATATATATATATATATTGCATCATTTATACTTTATATAAAGGCCAAGGATTCTATTAGCTTTATTGCAAACTCTTATGCACTGTTTTCTTGGCTTTAAATTTCTGCTAACCAGAATTCTTCGATATTTCTTGCATTCACTTTGATTAAAATCTAGTATTTAGTTTATAAGTGCCATAGTTATTTCATTTTGCCTAGTATTAGAACCTTACGTTTGTCTGCATTGAACTGCATCTGTCCCTTCTTCGATCACAACATCAACTTATCCAGGTTATCCTGTAGCCGTCTAGTGTCCGCATCAGAAATTATATGAAGGTCTGTTTTAGCGTCATCCACAAACTTATTTCGCTGTTTATCAATCATCAATATAGTTTGTGAAGATTGTGAACAACAATAGTACCAACAATGGCCCCTGTGGCACACTACTCTTAAAAGGTCACCATTCTGAGTTCTCCCCATTAATGCAAACACTCGCCTATTAGTCAGCCATGTCTCCACACACACGATAATTTCTCCTCCAATTCCATGTGCCGCTATTTTCTTAATCAATCTTCTGGGTGGAACTTTATCAAAGGAATTACTGAAGTCCATATACACAATATTGTATTCTTTACAAAACTATGCTGATATTCGTTTATCACATTATATCTTTCAAGTTGGTTTTGAATTGCATCACCAGTTATTGATGCCATCAACTTTCCCACAACTGAAGCTTAAAGTTTATAGACCTGACTTCTGCTTTACAAATGAGCATCACATTTGTCATTTTCCACTTATCCGGCACAACACCTGTCTACAGTAATATGGTTTTGTTGAGCTCTCAACACTCTTTAGAATCCTTGAAAGCAGTTCATCAGGTCCCGGTGACTTGTTTGGCTTCAGTCTATCTGGTTGTTTGAGGACCATGTCAGTAGTAACTTTGATATTGCATAATTTCGTCCTGACCAGAGTATAATTATAGATTTCTAAGATTTTGCTTTGTATCCTCTTCTATAGAAAACGGAGAAAACAAGTGTTGAACGTGGTATTCATTTCTTCGTCACTAACAGTTAACTGACCTGAGTTACAATTAAGTTGATCTGTCTTTTTCCTAATTTTATTCCTATATACTTGAAAGAAACATTTAGGAATTGTCTTTAATTCTCTAATAACCTTAATTTCATATTTGTTTTTGGCTTTCCTTCTTTTGTTTCACCTGGAAATACCTCCTTTTCGCCCAAGCGATATTTGGGTCTATTGTTTATACATTTAGGGTCAAAAGTGTTTGATCCAAATTCTCTATTAGTTTGTACAATGCTTTGGAAAATGTCATATTGGAAACCATCACTACCTTCTATCCTTTTTTTCTCAAAATAGTCCCTAGCAGGTTACCACAGTCTACCCTACTCAAGTAATCCCTCAGCCCTATATAATCTGCAGTGCGAAAATTGGGGATCTTAACTCTTGTTATCATTTCTGAGGTAATTCCATAAAATACTGAAACTGATTTGTGGTCACTTTCGCAAAGTTCTTCATTAACCAAATGTTTATCTACCTGTGAATCCTTGTTTGCCAGAACCAAGTCCAGCAGGTTATTTCCTCTAGTTGGTTCTGACACAAACTGTTTTAAAGGCAGTCCTGGACCATTTCAAGAAAGTCGCTAGACTCTAGATTATAATTACGTGTCAAATTCCTCCAGTCGATTTGGTTAAAGTTTAAATCCTCCATTAAAACTACATTTTCATTTCTAGTTGCCTGACCAATTTCGTCCCAAAATAGTTTACTGTGGTCATTATCTAGGTTTGGGGGTCTGTAGATCCCACTTAATATTACCTTTACATGTCCTTCAAGACGATGCACCCAGCAGATTCTGTCCCTTCCATCTTTATATCGCATCTAATGCGACATTTAAATTTTCCCTTACATAGCAACTCTGCCCCCTCTGTTGTTGACTGTGTGTTGTTGTGCAGTGGTTGTCAGATGAGCTAGTGACCAGGTGGCCAGGTGAGCTAGTGACCAGGTGAGGCGGTAGCTAGGTGAGTTAGTGACCAGGTGAGACGGTAGCCAAGTGAGTTAGTGACCAAGTGAGGTGGTGGCCAGGTGAGGTAGTGACCAGGTGAGACGGTAGCCAGGTGAGTTAGTGACCAAGTGAGGTGGTGGCCAGGTGAGGTAGTGACCAGGTGAGATGGTGGCCAGGTGAGTTAGTGACCAAGTGAGGTGGTGGCCAGGTGAGGTAGTGACCAAGTGAGATGGTAGCCAGGTGAGTTATTGACCAAGTGAGGTGGTGGCCAGGTGAGGTAGTGACCAGGTGAGATGGTGGCCAGGTGAGTTAGTGACCAAGTGAGGTGGTGGCCAGGTGAGTTTGTGACCAAGTGAAGTGGTGGCCAGGTGAGGTAGTGACCAGGTGAGACGGTGGCCAGGTGAAAAATAACAATATAAATACTATATAAACACCATCGCTGGTGAAACGAGTCACCTGAGGTGACTAGTGAGGCTCTCTTTATTTACATTTTTCAAAGCCTTCTTACATTCCCACTCCTGACATTTTCTGTATCTTTAATAACCGGAATATTGCTTGAAAAAGAAAGAGATGGGGAAGAAGTAAAAGTGAATAACGAACAAAATGGCTGTGTAAAGGTGAGAGTAGGAGAGGGGACGCCATCTTGGATGAACGGTTTGTTTATCTCCTGAAAGTGACACTGTTGCTAACTCCGCCTTGAAAACCTCACCTTATTATTATTATTATTTTCACACTACTTAAAATACCGTTTACAGAGAATATAAAATAGAGTATTAATAATTTAAAATAAGTGTAACGCAAGTTAGTTGTTAGAGGATGTGAGTAATAGTTTGAGTGAGGTCATCTAGGTGAGGTTTAATCTTGGTGAGTATCGGTAACACTGGCAGTGACGTCACGGATGAGCGCCCGCCAGCATAACTTAAAACTTTCTTTCACAAACACCTAAGACGCTTCTGCTGGTTTATAATTAAATATCCCCTCATATTCTCTACCATTTTGACTCCGGACTGTTATTTTTGTGTAAATTAGGCGTTACCATCAGCAAGGAATATTAAAATAGGATAAATAGACTGGAGATGGTGAAAAATAAAATAAATTAGTCATCAGTGAGCAACACACACAAAAAAAATCTCGACCAGTTTTGGTAAACACGAGGCAAGAATTCCTCACTCCCTTCCCTGCTCTACTCTGCCTTCCTTCCCTGCTCCACCTTCCCTTCCTTCCCTGCTCCACCTTCCCTTCCTTCCCTGCTCCACCTTCCCTTCCTTCCCTGCTCCACCTTCCCTTCCTTCCCTGCTCCACCTTCCCTTCCTTCCTTGCTCCACCTTCCCTTCCTTCCCTGCTCCACCTTCCCTTCCTTCCCTGCTCCACCTTCCCTTCCTTCCCTGCTCCACCTTCCCTTCCTTCCTGCTCCACCTTCCCTTCCTTCCTGCTCCACCTTCCCTTCCTTCCTGCTCCACCTTCCCTTCCTTCCTGCTCCACCTTCCTTCTTCCTGCTCCACCTTCCTTCCTTCCTGCTCCACCTTCCTTCCTTCCTGCTCCACCTTCCTTCCTTCCCTGCTCCACCTTCCTTCCTTCCTGCTCCACCTTCCTTCCTTCCCTGCTCCACCTTCCCTTCTTCCTGCTCCACCTTCCCTTCCTTCCTGCTCCACCTTCCCTTCCTTCCTGCTCCACCTTCCCTTCCTTCCTGCTCCACCTTCCCCTTCCTTCCCTGCTCCACCTTCCCTTCCTTCCTGCTCCACCTTCCTTCCTTCCTCTCCACCCTCCCTTCCTTCCCTGCTCCACTCTCCCTTCCTTCCTGCTCCACCTTCCCTTCCTTCCCTGCTCCACCTTCCCTTCCTTCCCTGCTCCACCTTCCCTTCCTTCCTGCTCCACCTTCCTTCCTTCCTGCTCCCCTTCCTTCCTTCCCTGCTCCACCTCCCTTATTCCTCTACCTTCCTTCCTTCCTGCTCCACCTTCCTTCCTTCCTCCTTCCCTGCTCCACCTTCCCTTCCTTCCCTGCTCCACCTTCCCTTCCTTCCCTGCTCCACCTTCCTTCCTTCCCTGCTCCACCTTCCCTTCCTTCCCTGCTCCACCTTCCCTTCCTTCCCTGCTCCACCTTCCTTCCTTCCCTGTCCACCTTCCTTCCTTCCCTCTCCACCTTCCCTTCCTTCCCTGCTCCACCTTCCCTTCCTTCCCTGCTCCACCCTCCCTTCCTTCCCTGCTCCACTCTCCCTTCCTTCCCTGCTCCACCTCTCCCTTCCTTCCCTGCTCCACCTTCCCTTCCTTCCCTGCTCCACCTTCCCTTCCTTCCCTGCTCCACCTTCCTTCCTTCCTGCTCCACCTTCCCTTCCTTCCTGCTCCACCTTCCTTCCTTCCTGCTCCACCTTCCCTTCCTTCCCTGCTCCACCTTCCCTTCCTTCCCTGCTCCACCTTCCTTCCTTCCCTGCTCCACCTTCCCTTCCTTCCCTGCTCCACCTTCCTTCATTCCCTGCTCCACCTTCCCTTCCTTCCTGCTCCACCCTCCCTTCCTTCCCTGCTCCTTCCTTCCTGTCCCTTCTCCTTCCTGCTCCACCTTCCCTTCCTTCCCTGCTCCACCTTCCTTCCTTCCCTGCTCCACCTTCCCTTCCTTCCCTGCTCCACCTTCCCTTCCTTCCCTGCTCCACCTTCCCTTCCTTCCTGCTCCACCTTCCTTCCTTCCTGTCCACTTCCTTCCTTCCTGCTCCACCCTTCCTTCCTTCCCTGCTCCACCTTCCCTTCCTTCCCTGCTCCACCTTCCTTCCTTCCCTGCTCCACCCTCCTTCCTTCCCTGCTCCACCTCTCCCTTCCTTCCCTGCTCCACCTTCCTTCCTTCCCTGCTCCACCTTCCCTTCCTTCCCTGCTCCACCTTCCCTTCCTTCCTGCTCCACCTTCCTTCCTTCCTTCTGCCACCTTCCTTCCTTCCCTGCTCCACCCCTTCCTTCCTTCCCCTGTCTTCCTTCACCCTTCCCTTCCTTCCTGCTCCACCTTCCTTCCTTCCTGCTCCACCTCCTTCCTTCCTGCTCCACCTTCCTTCCTTCCTGCTCCACCTTCCTTCCTTCCCTGCTCACCTTCCTTCCTTCCTGCTCCACCTTCCTTCCTTCCTGCTCCACCTTCCTTCCTTCCTTCCCTGCTCCACCTTCCTTCCTTCCTGCTCCACCTTCCTTCCTTCCCTGCTCCACCTTCCTTCCTTCCCTGCTCCACCTTCCTTCTCCTGTCCACCTTCCTTCCTTCCTGCTCCACCTCCTTCCTTCCTGCTCCACCTTCCTTCCTTCCCTGCTCCACCTTCCTTCCTTCCCTGCTCCACCTTCCCTTCCTTCCCTGCTCCACTTCCTTCCTTCCCTGCTCCACCTTCCTTCCTTCCTGCTCCACCTTCCTTCCTTCCCTGCTCCACCTTCCTTCCTTCCTGCTCCACCTTCCTTCCTCCTGTCCACCTTCCTTCCTTCCTGCTCCACCTTCCTTCCTTCCCTGCTCCACCTTCCTTCCTTCCCTGCTCCACCTTCCCTTCCTTCCCTGCTCCACCTTCCCTTCCTTCCCTGCTCCACCTTCCCTTCCTTCCCTGCTCCACCTTCCCTTCCTTCCCTGCTCCACCCTTCTCGTAGCTCGATGGCTAGCGCACTCAGCTCACACACTAAAGTCCGGGGGTCGATCCCAGGTACGGGTGGACACAATAGGACGTGTTTCCTTAAGACACCTGTTGTCCACGTTCATGTATCAGTAAAATAGGTACCTGGGTGTTAGTCGACTGGTGTGGGTCGCATCCTGGGACAAAATTGACCTAATTTAATATAATTTATATATAATAGTATGCACTGTCAGCTAGGCCTTGTACATGTACATGTAGAAATAAAGATTATTATTGTTATTATTATTATTATCCCTCCCCTCCTCTAACTTCCCTTCTTACCTCACTCTCTTCCTTGCTGACCCATCCATATGGGTTTAGCTCTTTTGTGTGTGTACTCACCTAGTTGTACTCACCTACTTGTGGTTGCAGGGGTCGATTCATAGCTCCTGGCTCGCCTCTTCACTGGTCGTTACTGGGTCATTCTCCCTGCGCCAGGAGCTTTATCATACCTCTTCTTAAAGCTATGAATGGATCCTGCCTCCACTACATCACTTCCCAAACTATTCCACTTCCCGACCACTCTGTGACAGAAGAAATACTTCCTAACATCCCTGTGATTCATCTGAGTCTTCAACTTCCAACTGTGTCCCCTTGTTGCTGTGTCCCATCTCTGGAAGATTCTGTCTCTGTCAACCTTGTCAATTCCTCTCAGTATTTTATATGTCGTTATCATGTCCCCCCTATTTCTCCTGTCCTCCAGTGTCGTCAGGTCGGTGTGTGTGTGTGTGTGTGTGTGTGTGTGTGTGTGTGTGTGTGTGTGTGTGTGTGTGTGTGAATAAAAGATTCTTTCCTGGCTCTCCCTCTTACTACCTCCCTATAATGCTCTCCCTCCCTCCCTCCCTCTTACTACCTCCCTATAATCCTATCCCTCCCTCCCTCTCTCTTACTACCTCTCAATACTCCTCTCCCTCCCTCCCTCATACTACCTCCCAATACTCCTCTCTCAGTACCCTCCTCCCCGAGTGTCCTGGTCAATACTCTCCTCCCCAGAACCCTGGTCAGTACCCAACTCCTCCACTGCCTGGGTCAGTACTCTTCTCCCCAGAGCCCTGGTCAGTACTCTCCTACCCAGTGCCATACCTGGAGAATACCTGGAGGGGGTTCAGGGGGTCAACGCCCCCGTGGCTCGGTCTGGGACCAGGCCTCATGGTGGATCAGGGCCTGATCAACCAGGCTCTTACTGTTGGCCGCACGCAAACCGACGTATGAACCACAGCCCGGCTGGTCAGGTACTGACTTTAGGTGCCTGTCCAGTGTCTGCTTGAAGACAGCCAGGGGTCTATTGGTAATCTCTCTTATGTATGCTGGGATGCAGTTGAACAGTCTTGGGCCCCTGACACTTTTTGTGTTGTCTCTTATCGTGCTAGTGGCACCCCTGCTTCTCATTGGGGGGATGTTGCATCGCCTGCCGAGTCTTTTGCTTTCGTAGGGAGTGATTTTCGTGTGCAAGTTTGGTACTAATCCCTCCAGAATTTTCAGTGTATATAATAATGTATCTCTCCCTCCTGCGTTCTAGGGAGTACAAGTTGAGGAACTTCAAGCGTTCCCAGTAATTTAGGTGTTTTATCGCAGTTGTGTGTGCCGTGAAGGTTCTCTGTACATTTTTTAGGTCAGCAATTTTACCTGCCTTGAAAGGTGCTGTTAGTATGTAGCAATATTCCAGCCTAGATAGAACAAGCGACCTGAAGAGTGTCATCATGGGCTTGACATCCCAAGTTCTGAAGGTTCTCATTATCCATCCTGTCATTTTTTTTTAGCAGATGTGACTGATACAATATTATGATTGACACATGGTCAGTACTCTCCTCCCCAGTACCCTGGTCAGTACTCTTCTCCCCCACTGCCTGGGTCAGTACTCTCCTCCCCAGTACCCTGGTCAGTACCGTCCTCCCCCACTGCCTGGGTCAGTACTCTCCTCCCCAGTGCCCTGGTCATACCGTCCTCCCCAGTGCCCTGGTCAGTACCGTCCTCCCCAGTGCCCTGGTCAGTACCGTCCTCACCAGTGCCCTGGTCAGTACCCTCCTCCCCAGTGCCCTGGTCAGTACCGTCCTCCCCAGTGCCCTGGTCAGTACCCTCCTCCCCAGTGCCCTGGTCAGTACCCTCCTCCCCAGTGCCCTGGTCAGTACCTCCTCCCCAGTGCCCTGGTCAGTACCGTCCTCCCCAGTGCCTGGTCAGTACCCTCCTCCCCAGTGCCCTGGTCAGTACCCTCCTCCCCAGTGCCCTGGTCAGTACCCTCCTCCCCATGGCTGGCACTCCCAGTATAAACAATTACAAGTGAACATAATCAACACAACATTACATCGCTGACAAGGAGAAAAATACACAATTCTTCATTACCATGTACAGTAGGACCCCCGTATCCGTGGATACGGGGGTCCATCGTATCCACGGATACGGGGGTCCATCCGCTGTTTCATTTATCCACTGTTTACGTTGGCCCAGAAATAACCCTTAATTTTATTTAATATTGGCCCTAAAGTGCAAAAGCAGAGAAGACGGCAGTTCTTCAAAGCCTAACAGAAACCGTGAAATGCTTCCCATCAGTGAAAAAAATGTTAATTCTATTCTTATTTTGCATAATTTATCAATTAAACTTACGAAATCGTAATGACACGATTGCAAACAAATCATACCACGGGTGGGGTTCGAACCCGCGGTCAGAGTCTCAAAACTCCAGACCATCGCGTAAGCCACTGGGCCAGCTAGCTTCAATAAGATTCATCCAACTAGGTATATTTCTACACCATTTGCATTTGTGGACACAGTGGTGCCTATGCTAACCTTCTATGGTGTAGAAATATACCTAGTTGGATGAATCTTATGAACTAGCTGCCAGTGTACGCGATCTGGAGTTTGAACTCTCTGACCGAGGTTCGACCACCCGTGGTATGGTTTATCAATTAAACTTTATCATAGGTATGTGAAGGAAAAATTACATATATAGGGTTCACTTCTATCCGCGGTTTCAGGTATCCACGGTAGGTATTGAAACGTACCCCCCGCGGATACGGGGGGATACTGGATATAAAACATACACAAGTATTGATGTAGGCGATGTTGAGATAATGCTTCTTGATGCCGCCACCAGAGCCTCACAGGAGCGGTGCCTCGACCCCCGTAAAACACAACTCGGTGAGTACATATCAAGACACATTGTAGTAGTTCTCATCTTACTACTTTTATTTTCGTACGAGGTTACCAACGTCAGTTTCTTAAACTATTATTTCAAGGTTACAAATTCATTTTTTTTAGATTAGGTAAGATTGGATGACGTAAGGTTAGGTAAGATTGGATGACGTAAGGTTAGGTAAGATTGGATGACGTAAGGTTAGGTAAGATTGGATAACGTAAGGTTAGGTAAGGTTGGATGACGTAAGGTTAGGTAAGATTGGATGACGTAAGGTTAGGTAAGGTTGGATGACGTAAGGTTAGGTAAGGTTGGATGACGTAAGGTTAGGTAAGGTTGGATGACGTAAGGTTAGGTAAGGTTGGATGACGTAAGGTTAGGTAAGGTTGGATGACGTAAGGTTAGGTAAGGTTGGATGACGTAAGGTTAGGTAAGGTTGGATGACGTAAGGTTAGGTAAGGTTGGATGACGTAAGGTTAGGTAAGGTTGGATGACGTAAGGTTAGGTGAGGTTGGATGACGTAAGGTTAGGTGAGGTTGGATGACGTAAGGTTAGGTAAGGTTGGATGACGTTAGGTTAGGTAAGGTTGGATGACGTAAGGTTAGGTAAGGTTGGATGACGTAAGATTAGGTAAGGTTGGATGACGTAAGGCTAGGTAAGGTTGGATGACGTAAGGTTAGGTAAGGTTGGATGACGTAAGGTTAGGTAAGGTTGGATGACGTGAGGTTAGGTAAGGTTGGATGACGTAAGGTTAGGTGAGGTTGGATGACGTAAGGTTAGGTGAGGTTGGATGACGTAAGGTTAGGTGAGGTTGGATGACGTAAGGTTAGGTAAGGTTGGATGACGTAAGGTTAGGTAAGGTTGGATGACGTAAGGTTAGGTAAGGTTGGATGACGTAAGGTTAGGTAAGGTTGGATGACGTAAGGTTAGATAAGGTTGGATGACGTAAGGTTAGGTGAGGTTGGATGACGTAAGGTTAGGTGAGGTTGGATGACGTAAGGTTAGGTAAGGTTGGATGACGTTAGGTTAGGTAAGGTTGGATGACGTAAGGTTAGGTAAGGTTGGATGACGTAAGGTTAGACGATGTAACATGACCCCAATGAAAAGCAGGGGTGCCACTAGCACGTTGAGAGACAACACAATAAGTGTCAGGGGCCCAAGACTGTTCAACTGCCTCCCAGCATACATAAGGGGGATTACCAATAGACCCCTGGCTGTCTTCAAGCAGGCACTGGACAGGCACCTAAAGTCGGTGCCTGACCAGCCAGGCTGTGGTTCGTACGTTGGACTGCGTGCGGCCAGCAGTAACAGCCTGGTTGATCAGGCTCTGATCCAACATCAGGCCTGGTCACAGACCGGGCCGCAGGGGCGTTGACCCCTGGAACTCTCTCCAGGTAAACTCCAGGTAGGTAAGGTTGGATGACGTAATGTTAGGTAAGGTTGGATGACGTAATGTTAGGTAAGGTTGGATGACGTAATGTTAGGTAAGGTTGGATGACGTAATGTTAGGTAAGGTTGGATGACGTAATGTTAGGTAAGGTTGGATGACGTAATGTTAGGTAAGGTTGGATGACGTAAGGTTAGGTAAGGTTGGATGACGTAATGTTAGGTAAGGTTGGATGACGTAAAGTTAGGTAAGGTTGGATGACGTAAAGTTGGATTAATAGGTGAATAAAAACCTTATATAAAAGAGCTCTGGACTTCATTATAACGAAGACTCACCCTGAGATATTTTTATTACGTGATATGACTAAACTTCCCGCCAGCCAAACCTCACTATAATGACTTAACGTTGCATCTTGCGTCTTTTGACGCATGAGAAATATTGTCTAACGAATTAACGTGGCAACGAAATGTTCGAAAAAAGCAACGATCCGTTCAAATTTGGACGATTATCAATAACTCCCCCCTCTCTCTCTCTCTCTCTCTCTCTCCTCACACACACATAGACACACATATACACACACACATTAAGAATTATTAAATGTAGTATTTAGGGAAACCATTATTGAATTTGTAGGCCTTTAGTGGAAACTGTAAACAGGTTACCAGTACTGCTGTAGCCTACAATATGCTACCAGCACTGTAACCTACAATAAATAGGCTATCAGTACTGCTGTAGCCTACAATATGCTACCAGCACTGTAGCCTACAATAAATAGGCTATCAGTACTGCTGTAGCCTACAATATGCTACCAGCACTGTAGCCTACAATAAATAGGCTATCAGTACTGCTGTAGCCTACAATATGCTACCAGCACTGTAGCCTACAATAAATAGGCTATCAGTGCTGTTGTAGCCTACAATATGCTACCAGCACTGTAGCCTACAATAAATAGGCTATCAGTGCTGTTGTAGCCTACAATATGCTACCAGCACTGTAGCCTACAATAAATAGGCTATCAGTACTGTTGTAGCCTACAATATGCTACCAGCACTGTAGCCTACAGTAAATAGATTACCAGTACTGCTGTAGTCTACAGTAGAAGAACTATGTTCATATATTAATGTTCGTCTGGCAGGACGGGTCGTGGCCCGGGTCTTCTACATGTGGTGACCCGACACTACTACCACACTCCAGCCAGACACACTTACACCTGTGTACACAATATATTACAAGATGACACACACACACACACACACACACATGCCTAGGACAAAATGGTAACACACACACACACACACACACGCACACACATATACAGTACTCACTTCTCTTTCAAACTTGTATTTATTGCATTTTTTATCAATACGATAGAAAAAAAACGACATGCAAGACAGAACAGTACGTGGATAAGCCTTTATAGTATCTGCTAGTCAATTTGGGATCAACTTTTTCATTTATATATGTATAAATGATACTATATGAGAGCCGACTGTTTATTTACGTGTTAATCCTGTAAAATTTTGTTTTTTTTTGTTTAGGTGAGGCTGTTTGAGGCCTACATAGACCGCGGACTTCCTGTAAACGATACAAATAATGTTATCTATCCTATACAATTGTATTGTGTACTTTTAAGAATTATTATTGGAGGGTGAGAAAGAGTAAAATTATCCAAGAGGTCATTCCACAGAGGTTTCTTGCAAGTGGTCATTCCACAGAGGTTTCTTGCAAGTGGTCATTCCACAGAGGTTTCTTGCAAGTGGTCATTCCACAGAGGTTTCTTGCAAGTGGTCATTCCACAGAGGTTTCTTGCAAGTGGTCATTCCAGTTTTTTTTTTTGCAAGGGTTCATTCCACAGTTTTTTTTTGCAAGGGTTCATTCCACAGAGGTTTACTGCAAGGTCATTCCACAGGTTTCTTGCAATAAGTCATTACACAGATTTCTTGCAAGATCATTCCACAGACGTTTCTTGCAAGTCATTCTACAAAGTTTTTTTTGCGAGAGGTCATTCCACAGAGGTTTCTTGCAAGGGGTCATTCCACAGAGGTTTCTTGCAAGGGATCATTCCACAGAGGTTTCTTGCAAGGGGTCATTCCACAGAGGTTTCTTGCAAGGGATCATTCCACAGAGGTTTCTTGCAAGGGGTCATTCCACAGAGGTTTCTTGCAAGGGATCATTCCACAGAGGTTTCTTGCAAGGGGTCATTCCACAGAGGTTTCTTGCAAGGGGTCATTCCACAGAGGTTTCTTGCAAGGGGTCATTCCACAGAGGTTTCTTGCAAGGGGTCATTCCACAGAGGTTTCTTGCAAGGGGTCATTCCACATAGTTGAAAACAGTATTCACCATCAGCCGGGCTGTGGTTCGTACGCTGGATTTCGTGCGGTCAGCAGTAACAGCCTGGTTGATCGTGATCCACTGGGAGGCCTGGTCAAGGACTGGGCCACTGGGGCGTTGACTCCCCGGAACACCCTTCTGGTAGACATAACTGACAACCTGATAAATCAGACACATATGCAACACTTGGGTATCTTTACTGAGGAAACTTTACGCCACACAGTGGCTTCATCAGTCCAGTACAAAGAATGGTGAAGAACAGGAGTTTAAGGTAATCAGTCCCTCAGCCTGGAGTCGATGTAATCATTCTGACAATTTCAACCACTGAGGAAATAGGCAATTATGCAACACCTGGATCTCTTTATTATGAGGACGTTTCGCCCAACAGTGACTTTTTCGGTTCCATTCAGAAACTATATAAGAAGACGGTAGAAGATGAGGTAATCAGTCCCTCAGTCTTACAGAACTATACACAGAAGACAGTAGAAGGTGAGGTAATCAGTCCCTCAGTCTTACAGAACTATACACAGAAGACAGTAGAAGGTGGGGTAATCAGTCCCAGTCTTACAGAACAATACACAGAAGACAGTAGGTGAGGTAATGAGTCCCTCAGTCTTACAGAACTATACACAGAAGACGGTAGAAGGTGAGGTAATCAGTCCCTCAGTCTTACAGAACTATACACAGAAGACAGTAGAAGGTGAGGTAATGAGTCCCTCAGTCTTACAGAACTATACACAGAAGACAGTAGAAGGCGAGGTCATCAGTCCCTCCGCCTGGAAGCAGGTGTTCAGTACCTTAGTCTGCTACTGACAGTCTATCATTACACCAGAGTTTACCAAACAACGCTAGATAGATATATAACATAAAATACATTGTGTTTCTCTCTCTCTCTCTCTCTCTCTCTCTCTCTCTCTCTCTCTCTCTCATAAAATATTCACATAAAATTAAGATAAATAAAATTACTTAATAGATTCCTACTGAAGCGCTAATCTCGTAAGGTTCACATTCAAGACGTACCTTGTAGCCTCCCGTAGTCAGACCAGCGTTCCTCTTCGCTAAGACACACTTCATCCGTATAAAGAAGGTTCGTTCTATCTCTTCGTCTGTTAATAGAAAACAGAAAAAACAGTTAACATTAATTTACAAAATCATATATCTTCGTCTGTTAACAGAAAACTGGTAAAAAAAGATTGATAATAAATTGAAAAAATTACTATATATATATATATATATATATAATATTATGCAAAAAAAGCCACAGGGAAGGAACTAGTTAGGACCAAGGCCTTTCACGAGGTGTAACAGGAACTCGTAGGAGGGCTAATGCATAGCTCTAGGAGGCTTGTGATAGTAAGGGTCAGGAACTCGTGAGGGATGGTGAGGAGAGTCATGTGAGGCTGAGTCAGTGATGGGTCAGGTGTGAGGGTAGTGAGGGGTCAATTGTGGGGGTCGTGAGGGGTCAGGTGTGAGGGTAGTGATGGGTCAGGTGTGAAGGTAGTGATGGGTCAGGTGTGAGGGTAGTGAGGGGTCAGGTGTGAGGTAGTGAGGGGTCAGGTGTGAGGGTAGTGAGGGGTCAGGTGTGAGGGTAGTGATGGGTCAGGTGTGAGGGTAGTGAGGGGTCAGGTGTGAGGGTAGTGAGGGGTCAGGTGTGGGGTAGTGAGGGGTCAGGTGTGAGGGTAGTGAGGGTCAGGTGTGAGGTAGTGAGGGGTCAGGTGTGAGGGTAGTGAGGGGTCAGGTGTGAGGGTAGTGAGGGGTCAGGTGTGAGGGTAGTGAGGGGTCAGGTGTGAGGGTAGTGAGGGGTCAGGTGTGAGGGTAGTGAGGGGTCAGGTGTGAGGGTAGTGAGGGTCAGGTGTGAGGGTAGTGAGGGGTCAGGTGTGAGGGTAGTGAGGGGTCAGGTGTGAGGGTAGTGAGGGTCAGGTGTGGGTAGTGAGGGGTCAGGGTGAGGGTAGTGAGGGGTCAGGTGTGAGGGTAGTGAGGGGTCAGGTGTGAGGGTAGTGAGGGGTCAGGTGTGAGGGTAGTGAGGGTCAGGTGAGGTAGTGAGGGTCAGGTGTGGGATAGTGAGGGTAGTGAGGGGTCAGGTGTGAGGGTAGTGATGGGTCAGGTGTGAAGGTAGTGAGGGGTCAGGTGTGAGGGTAGTGAGGGGTCAGGTGTGAGGGTAGTGAGGGGTCAGGTGTGAGGGTAGTGAGGGTCAGGTGTGGGGTAGTGAGGGTCAGGTGTGAGGGTAGTGAGGGTCAGGTGTGAGGGTAGTGAGGGGTCAGGTGTGAGGGTAGTGAGGGGTCAGGTGTGAGGGTAGTGAGGGGTCAGGTGTGAGGGTAGTGAGGGGTCAGGTGTGGGGTAGTGAGGGGTCAGGTGTGGGGGTAATGAAGTGTGGGGATGAGTAGTTGGTATGTGGGTAGGTGTGGTGTGGAAGGGGGTGGGGATATGGGGTGGAGGTGTGTAGTTGTGTAGCTGTGTTGGGGGTGGGGGGTGGAGGTGTGTGTGGGGGTGGAGGAGTGTGTGGAGGTGGTGTGTGTGGGAGTGGGGGTGGAGGTGTGTGTGGGAGTGGGGGTATGTGTGGGGGTGGGGTGAGGGTAGAGTCTTCACTTACCCTGCCTGACATAGGGAGAGTGAGGCACGGGTTGAGGGGTGAGGTTGAGTCTTCACTTCTGCCTGCTGGATGGATACTCGATGGATATGAGCGTAGTCACCTGTGTCAGTACTCCTCCTGCTGTGGATAACTCGTTAATACTACTGTCACCGTTAATCCACACTGTTATAACAACACTACTCCGTAATACCACAAAACTAACACCACACCGTTAATACCACAACACTAACACCACACCGTTAATACCACAACACTAACACCACACCGTTAATACCACAACACTAACACCACACCGTTAATACCACAACACTAACACCACACCGTTAATACCACAACACTAACACCACACCGTTAATACCACAACACTAACACCACACCGTTAATACCACAACACTAACACCACACCGTTAATACCACAACACTAACACCACACCGTTAATACCACAACACTAACACCACACCGTTAATACCACAACACTAACACCACACCGTTAATACCACAACACTAACACCACACCGTTAATACCACAACACTAACACCACACCGTTAATACCACAACACTAACACCACACCGTTAATACCACAACACTAACACCACACCGTTAATACCACAACACTAACACCACACCGTTAATACCACAACACTAACACCACACCGTTAATACCACAACACTAACACCACACCGTTAATACCACAACACTAACACCACACCGTTAATACCACAACACTAACACCATACCTCTTGCAACACAACTTTACCCCTAACGCCAAATGTGTTACAACACACCACACCTGTTACACCACACCCGATATACCACACCTGTCACACCACATCCGACACACCACACCTGTCACACCACAACCCTCACACTACACTTAGGCTTCAAAATTTATTATGTGGGCCTTTGGGTTTTCTAAATCATTTATATAATAAAACTAAGTATTAACAGCCGCCTTGATATATTAAAATTCTTTTAAGAAAAGCTGAAAAATTAGACACATGTGCAACATCTTGGTATCATTATTGTAGACGTTTCGCCCTCCGGTAGACCAGATAAACTACCTGCCTCAGGTATACTCGTATAATTTACATAACATATTGTTTATCCTAAGTACAGTGTCTGCACTCTGAAGGACGGGTGTTGATGTTGCAGTTTTATAACTGTAGTGTAGGCGCGCCTCTAGCAACACAGTGATGGAGTGAAAGATGGTGAAAGTGTTTCTTCTTTTTCGGGTCACCCTGCCTTGGTAGGAGAGTACGTATACCTAAACACAGACTCGTACCCTCGACTATCCTCTCATGTTAACTATTTTAGGCAGACAAATATACACCTATTAGGAACAAGATCATTTTTCCAAAACATGACAGCCTAGTAACCGAAAAATCAATTTGCATTTGGCAACAAAAGATCATGCCTAGCTAACTTACTGGATTTGTTTATATATTCAAAAACTGGGAGGAAAAAGTCCCAAGCGATGTGGTATATGTAAGGTTTCTAATAATCATTTAACAAGGTATCCCCTTATAGACTGCTGACCACAATAATGATGCATGGTATGGGTATATCTTCCCTCCACTCCCATTCCATTTTTTTCAATATGGTATGGTATATTTTCCCGTATTTTATGCCAGAGGAAGTGAAGAGTTGGGAGAGAGCCTTCTGCTTCACTAACCTCGGCTTAAACATCTACATAATAAGTCTTCATTAAGACAGAAAATAGTCATTTGCAGACAGCTGAGGTGTGGACTGAAAAGCTATCAGCTATTTGTCTTTCTCAAGTGCCTCTCCCACCAGCAGCAGTAGCACAGCACCCAGAACAGCAGCAGTAGCAGTGTAACACAGCACCCAGAACAGCAGCAGTAGCAGTGTAACACAGCACCCAGAACAGCAGCAGTAGCAGTAACACAGCACCCAAAACAGCAGCAGTAACAGTAACACAGCACCCAGAACAGCAGCAGTAACAGTAACACAGCACCCAGAACAGCAGCAGTAACAGTAACACAGCACCCAGAACAGCAGCAGTAGCAGTAACACAGCACCCAGAACAGCAGCAGTAACACAGCACCCAGAACAGCAGCAGTAGCACAGCACCCAGAACAGCAGCAGTAGCACAGCACCCAGAACAGCAGCAGTAGCACAGCACCCAGAACAGCAGCAGTAGCACAGCACCCAGAACAGCAGCAGTAGCACAGCACCCAGAACAGCAGCAGTAACACAGCACTCAGAACAGCAGCAGTAGCACAGCACCCAGAACAGCAGCAGTAGCACAGCACCCAGAACAGCAGCAGTAGCACAGCACCCAGAACAGCAGCAGTAGCACAGCACCCAGAACAGCAGCAGTAACACAGCACTCAGAACAGCAGCAGTAGCACAGCACCCAGAACAGCAGCAGTAGCACAGCACCCAGAACAGCAGCAGTAACACAGCACTCAGAACAGCAGCAGTAGCACAGCACCCAGAACAGCAGCAGTAGCACAGCACCCAGAACAGCAGCAGTAGCACAGCACCCAGAACAGCAGCAGTAGCACAGCACTCAGAACAGCAGCAGTAGCACAGAACCCAGAACAGCAGCAGTAACACAGCACCCAGAACAGCAGCAGTAGCACAGCACCCAGAACAGCAGCAGCAGCAGGGCTGAGTATCGACCAGCTGGCTGAGGGGAAGGGCTTGTTCAGTCAAGCAGCACCGTGCTGTATCTTACCATCTGAGCGACCAACACACACACACACACACACCAACACACACACACACACACACACATACACACACACCAACACACACACACACACACACACACACACAGCCTATTTTAGAGGAGACGATTGTCTTTCCGGCCACAGAATGCGTATTAACCTCGATGACATTTCATAATTGGATAAAAAAAATGGGTGTACATAATCCAAAATTTACGCCAATTTTGCAAATTAGCGCCAATTTCTTAAATTAACACCAGTTTCGCAAATTACGTCAAAATCATAAATTGCCTACAAACTCCTACTTGTTTCTGGCAAAATTTCTGTCAATAACGTTCCATTTTCCTAACCATTTTTAATAATGTGCTTAATAATATAGTACATGTATAATAATAATATAGTACAACAATGCTATGAACATATATGACTTGACGAGGGAAGAAGTAATATATCTCCAAGTGAAAGACTAATTTAAAATATATTAGCCAATAGAAAACAAAAATCAGAGCCATGACGGATAAAATCTGCCTCAGAGAATCTCAAAGAAAATCCCAAATGAACAAACAACATTACTCTTAATTCTCTTAAGTGTCATAAAAAAAATACAAGGCGGAGAGAGGGGAAAAAAATAAGAGGGAGGGAACCCCTATAGATATGTTCCCTCTCCCTCGCTCGCGCGCGCAACACCATGTTATGCATGGAATTCAAATCTCGCGCCAAACTGCTCCCATATTTTTCCCGCCAAATCCCAAGCCTCACAATATTATTTTCAGGAGATTTTTTTTTTATGTGGCTCTCCGCCACGACCCGCCCTCGCTGCTGGGTTTTTTGTCCTCTTCAAATATTTCTGTCTTAAAACACACTTCTTCTAGCTCGTATATTAAAGTGGTGTTGGAAAGAATGAAAAATGGCGGGAAAAACGTAAACACAGATGTCAGCATCAATAATAAAATGAATTAAAGAATTTATTATAC
Organism: Cherax destructor; assembly: GCA_009830355.1. Classification (NCBI taxonomy): domain Eukaryota; kingdom Metazoa; phylum Arthropoda; class Malacostraca; order Decapoda; family Parastacidae; genus Cherax; species Cherax destructor. The sequence continues at coordinate 75,470 of WNWK01009505.1, forward strand.
ACAGGAGGAATTATGTCAATTGTTTACTACAAGAGAAGAAAAAATAAAACCAAAACTTCATTGCACTAAGTTTCTAAGTCAGTCTTTTAAGTCGTGAAAACTTAATAAGAACATAAGAACATAAGAAAGAAGGAACACTGCAGCAGGCCTACTGGCCCATGCGAGGCAGGTCCAAATCTCCAACGGCTTAAGCCAATGCCCCTACCCAGCCAGGTCAGGTTACATTCACTTAAGGAAGGAGCACTGCATCTGACCTAGTAGCACAAGCTAGTCAGGACCAATTCACACCCAACCGCACCCACTCATATAATTGTCCAGCCGACCACCTGGTCAGGTCACTTCCACTTAAGGAATTAGTACAGGTCAGGTTACATTCACTTAAGGAAGGAGCACTGCATCTGACCTACTACAAGCTAGTCAGATCCAAACTCACACCCATCCACACCCACCCATGTATTTATCTAACCTATTTTTAAAACTACACAACGTCTTAGCATCTATGACGGTACTCGGGAGTTTGTTCCATTCATCCACAACTCTATTACCAAACCAGTGCTTTCCTATATCCTTCCTGAATCTGAACTTTTCCAACTTGAAACCATTGCTGCGAGTCCTGTCTTGGTTGGATATTTTCAGCACGCTATTTACATCCCCTTTGTTTATTCCTGTTTTCCATTTGTACACCTCAATCATATCCTCCCTAATTCTACGCCTTTCTAGAGAGTGC